>VUQG01015754.1:9517-21542 GCA_015106755.1 Etia nguti | reverse complement strand
GGTCGGTAAAGTGAACCTTAATTCACTTATCTCCAAAAGTTGAGTCTGTTCATCTGGACGTAGCGTTTTCAGTGGGCGAAACTTTCGTCACTCATCCAAGTGACTTCTTCAGTCTCAGCCTACTGCAGGTTTCCCCAGTCTTATAAACAGCCTCCTAGCCCATTGTTTCTTCAGTGGGCTGGTTTCAGTCATTATGCAAATGTACTGTTTATAAGACTGGGGAAACCTGCAGTCAGCTGAGACTGAAGAAGTCACTTGGATGAGTGACGAAACGTTTCTCCCACTGAAAACGCTACGTCCAGATGAACAGACTCAACTTTTGGAGATTTACTTACCTGGATAATTGAGCATGCATAAAGACGCCTTAATTCACTTAATTATTAACACCTTAATTAACACCTTTGCCCTCTCTTTTTTTATACCAGAAACAATGGCATCTGCAACCCCTCTGTCCAAGGCCAACAGTGCCTTCTCTCTGACTTTGCTCAAAGAGCTGAGCAATAACGATAAGACGGGAAACATCTTTTTCTCCCCGTTCAGCATCTCTTCAGCCCTGGCTATGGTGATGCTGGGGGCCAGAGGCAACACAGCCACACAGATGTCAGAGGTACAGTCGTGCAGCTGCCTTTGTTAAAGATAGTATGCAGCTTGTTGAAGCTGGTTCAATTTTACCCTATGAAACTTGTTAGCTTACATTTCGTGATGTGTTTCATTGCTTTTCTACTTTATTACCTGTGGATTTTCCTCCAAACACCGTTAAAATCCATGTTCAGCAACGCTGAACATTAAAGCTCCATGAAGAGAGGGCGTCAAATTTGATCTTTTGAAAGCCCCCAAGCTTCAGTGTGACTCACCAAGCTCTGGCTTTCAGTGTCAGGAAAAATGACAAAGATCTGTACTGTTCAGCTTTTATGAGGGTCAGCCCTGTGCTGCGTTACTCGGGGAACGGGATCCATAAAATGGAAGTGTAAGGGCAATAAAGCTTCAGGTAATCCGTACGGTTTATCAGTTCCCTTTGTGCAGCGGGCATGCCCATTTGTCTGCCTGCCTGGATTTCATAAGCAGGCACTTGTCAAAGTTGAGGCACTAAATGGAAGCATCTGGAAGAATGTTTGACCCAGTCTATGAAGAAGTAATACACTACCCTTATTAAGAAATGTCAGGCACTGAAGTACATTTGTGGGAACATAAAATGCATTTAAAGTTGCATTCTTTATAGAAATTAAAGCTATACTTTTAGCACCTTATGGAGAAGAAGCCTCACACTGTGGAGCATGCCCTGCATTTCAAAGGTCTTTAGACAAGAGACAGCCAATCAGTATATTGTTAGAATAAAAATCTATTAAAAGATAATGAGGGATTTTAAAGAACTGACTAGATCTGGTTAAATAAACAGCAGAGAGGCCTTGTATTCAGCAGGGGTAGCTGGTATGTAGGTGGAAGTTGACATTCAATAAGAAGATTGTGACAAAAGGATTCCTGAAGTCAAGCCACACCCAGTTAAGTCACGCTGCTGGGTGTGGGTGTGTGGGAGAGAGGGGGCCTCCACGTGTATCCGGTTATTTGAAATGATAACGCTCTGAAAGATAATGGATTTATTAGAGAGTACCTTGAACGAAAACCTTTAAGAAATTCCTTGAAAAGGATCACGGCAGTTGACATAGAAAAGCAAAATTAATGCAAGCTGTCTCTTTTCTTCTCTTTATGCCTTCCATTGCAATACTTTTAGAATATAACCAGGTTGTTTGACAGGATCAGAGAGAAGATAATAAAAGAGTTCACTGTTCAAATCAAAGAGGTCTGGTCTCATGTGCATGCACGTTGCCTGGCTTCATTCAAAAAGGCTGTGCCGCTCTAAGCAAACAGCTTCTTTTCACACAGATGTAGCTTCTGCTCCCGAGCTGCACCAAGAGTCAAAGCAGGAAAGGGGCAAAAGGATAAATATCAAGGCCAATTAGAGTAGTAATGAAGATCTGATGCATAGTTAAACTTTTTGTTGGGTGTATATTAAAAAAAAAGGGGGCGTATAATGCAAGTTTTCCTTGGAAATTGTTCCCATTGCATGGGTTAAACACAACACGGTGATTCAGCATGTGTCAGAAGTCCGTGGAAAAACAAAGTGCAATCACATTCTTCATTTTGTGAGTAAGTGTTACTGTACGATTGTTGGGCAACGTTCGCTTGAAAAATATTGGAGTCTCTTGACGCGAATAAGAAACACACAGGAGCATTGACATTTCCTGAATTTGCACAAACTTGTCCTTTATCTCCTCACCAAACAACATTAGGGCAATAATTCAGTCCTGTTTAGCAATGCACGTATGTGGGCGTGATTGCTCAACCAGGGTGTAGCTAGAGACCACCTACAATTCTGAATCTATGAAATAAAATATATTTTTGCCTCATAAGTAATGGAATAGCTTGGATAGGCTCCAGTCACCCCACCCCTGCAACCCTGTATTGGAAGAGAATGGATGAATAGAAGTATTTAAATAAGTTTAAATTATGCCTGAATACACTGATAAGCCACAACATTAAAACCACCCGCCTAGTACTCTGTAATCAAGCCAAAACACTTTCATATCATCGACACACGAACTCCATAAGACCTCTGAAGGTGTCCTGTAGTAGCTGGTAGTTTCAAAGAAGCATCCACATGAATATCAGGATCCGAGATCTCCCAGCAGAACTTAAAGAATCAGTTAAAAGCCATCCACATGATGGTGAAACTGCAAAGGCCAGACTGTGAGGCACTCGTGACTCTTTCACTCGTTCAGTGGTTATCTTTACTGGACCTCTTTTGGTAGGTTATTGAACTATTGTAATTCTGTAAGAACATCAGGACAGAACTATTTCTTAAGTCAAGTCACACCCAGTGAAGTCATGCTGGTGGGTGTGGGTATATGGGAGGGAAAGGACCTCCACCTGTATCCAGTCCTTGGTAGTGATAACACTCTGAAACATAATGGATTTATCAGAGATTACATGGAACAAAAAGTTTGAAGAATTTCCTCGAAGATTATCATGACAGATTATCATGATTATGATGACAGTTGATATATCGGACATTAATCTGTGTAGCTTATGCCGCTTGTTTTGCTTCGTCAAACACTATTGCCTGACATTTCTTTCCTCTTGATAGATTTTATTGTATCAAGATAATCTCGTCAGTGGTTTTAATGTTGTGGCTTATGTATGGATACAGCGTGTCCTGTTTCACAGTCTAACTGGGGGGTTCCCAGTCTACTCTGTCTGTTAAATCAGTATTTATTCAAATCATTTCAACAATAAATACACATTTGAGAAACTTTAACAGTTAGGCCCTTTTTTTCTTTTAGCTCACCTCAGATGACCAGAGCAGGTCATTTGCTCACTAGTTTTAAAAGTCTCTCTTTTAATGTAATATATGCATATTCCTAATTGTTCCTAACAGTGTTGCATTTTTTTCACTTTTGTTATTTTGCACAGCAGCTAACTACAATCAATCTTTCCAGAGCAGAGGCACTTCCCGAGCTACAAGCGCCCATGGTTAGGATTCATTGGTTCAAAACATGTAGCCAAAAAACTTAAATTGGATTTAATTGTTTGTTAAGAAACAAATCCATAACCAATTCTGTCATACCTTTACGGAATGACGAGATGCCTGTTTAAATAATGATGTACCCCACAAAGTCATGCAGTAAATCCACTGCTGTCGAAAATGACTTATGTTAATAATCCAGATCTAACACAGTTGTTGTTTTTTGGCTTCCATTATCTCTCTGCCAGTTGGTACAAGTAAGTTTAAAAGAGTAACTTATTATCAACTGTAAATGGTGTTTTTCCAAGCACAGTTTCATACACTAGTGTGCTAAGTGCAACCAGACAAGGTTGTTGGGTGTGATTACTCTGTGTCAGCTTGGCTCACAGAAAGATGAGCCCGTGGGAGACGAGAGCTGGAACTGATGATTCCAGCTCGGAGGGGCATCTGGGGACCTACTGTAAGGACAGTTGGCTGCCTGTTACCTTATTTGAAAGACTGTATATTTTGCTTATTTAATTTTAAATAAGAGTTTAAAACATTTCATTTTGAATTATAATTATTTAAAATTATAATGCTTTGGTTCTGGCTTAAATGTTTTGGTTCTCCCAAAATTTCTCTGCATAGGAGATATCCTTTATGCATAAAGCTTAAAGCAAATGAATGCAGGGAAGTTATGGTCATACTGTTTATAATTGTTTCTATTGTTTGTTTGTTTTGGGGGGTTTTTTTAACAGAGGAGTTTGTCACAACTGTGTAAAAGTGTTTCACTGAACATTACCAGCGACTCATTAGAAGATTTGTTATTAAGGTATCAGACTTGGTAAAAAAATTTTAATAGCAGCTGAAGTCTACAACTCGGCCCACACATCAGTTTAAGGACAAGCTCATAAATTACTGTTTTTAAAAAAAAAAAAAAAAAAAATTGGAAACAAACGTTGACCGTAACGGTGAGCACTTGGAATTGCACTTCTAGGTTCTCTGCTTCACCAAGGCAGAGAAGCGTCAGAGGGCACCAGCGGGACAGATGCAGATGCAACAGCAGGCCCAGGCTGCTCTGCCGAATCTGCTGAAGGTGGTAACAAAGCAGCAATACAGGAATTGCACACTAACAAAAGGGGAAATATTACTAACAGCTGATCTAACGGTGCCGTGTGGTGAGGGGATTGGTGGAAACAAAGATATATTGGAGCTGCAGAGAGCATTTCACATCTGTGTTTGTACTCTGGTTTTGCTTTGCTGATGTCCTTTATGCTGCTCTCTTGAACTGTGTCAGGTAAAAGCAGCAGTGTAAGGGTATATCTGTTTACTAAAGGTTTAGTGTGTATGTGGTGAGTCCAACAGCTTCACACCCCACAGTATAACATAATGCATATGAATATAGCCGTGTCCTTTTATGACCTCTTTCTGTGTGTTCTTTTGTAATCTCTTATTAGCAGATGCTGTAAATGTCACTTGAGCCTTCAAAGTTTGAACCTATGACAGGGCATCACTTTTTCTGTTTCCTGTTTGTGTAATTCCAGAGAATTACTCTTGTATAAAGAGGGAAAACTCTGTTTACAAATTGAGCACACATCATTAAAGCTGTCTGTGACTTTAACTTTGGATGTGCACCATGTAAAAACACACTCTACTTGATAAACAGTTGGACTTGAAGATACCACATAAATGATAACACGGTGGTGGTATGGTGTGGGTCTTTATTTGCTGTAAATGCTTTGTGGAAAGGCTTCTCTAAGCTTGGGCCATGGCTTCTCTGAATTCAGTGTTAAAGGTGGCAACAGTTGGTGCGCCAATACTGATGCATTTACACTGGATAAGGACCTGTTATGCTCATTTCCAGTTTCATAGTTTTATTCTTATTTCTTCTTCTTTCTTCAGTAGCATAATAGGTCCACTTAAAGCACTGATGTCCAAAAGCTGCCAGATTTTAGATATCTTTAGTTTCAGGTTGAAAAATTGAAAATTAAATTATTTAATCAGATTTTCTTTTAGTCAAGTGGTGGTTACCCCACCTTTTTATGTGTGTCACAAACCACCAAACCCACAAATGCTCACTTCGTTTTGTCTCATTACCCTTAAATGGAGACAGTCAGACCAGTCTGTGTTTGCAGACTAGTGCGTGTAATGACCAGTGCTTTTTTTGAACAGTTGTCTGCTTTGTTCACAGTGCCTGAAAACGAAGGATTGTCAGGATGATGTCCACAGCAGCTTTGCCCAGTTGCTGAGTGAGCTCAACAAGTCAGATGCTCCGTATTCTCTCAGCGTTGCCAACAGACTGTACGGGGAGCAGTCCTACCAGTTTGTTGAGGTGTGTGTGTCTCTCTGTGTGTGTGTGTGGCTTGTTTTTTACTAAAGAATGAGAGGAATCATTAAGCTGTGGAGAAAGGCATGAGGTAGTTGATTAGGCGCCAGGTCAACATGCATACAAGTATAATAAAATTCCACTAAGCTAATGGATTATTTTGTTTGGGTAATCAGAATTTGTAAGTGTGTCATTAACTGGTTTCAGGATTTCTTGGGAAAAACCAAGAAGCATTACAGTGCTGAGCTGGAGGCCGTGGACTTCATCCAAAGCTACGATGCTGCCAGGCTCAACATCAACAGCTGGGTGGAGAAAAAAACACAAGGTGGATAACACACTAAACATGTCCACCTTCCACTGATATGAAGTTAGAATTTGTAATGTAAAGACTTTTATAGTATCAGTGTGTTGGTTAGTAGTCCTGCAGAACTCTCAGGTCTTCTGTGAGATGTTAGTAGGGTATTTATTATATACGTCTGTGTCGTTGCTTCACGCGTGTCAACGTATCCTTCAGGTAAAATTAAGGATTTGCTGGCTCAGGATGTTTTGGACTCCATGACTAGGCTGGTGTTGGTCAATGCCATCTACTTTAAGGGCCTCTGGAACAAGCAATTTAAGAAGGATCAAACACAAGATGCTCAGTTTCGAGTCAACAAGGTAATACAGCACCTGCATGAATACTGATTTTATTTATTATATATAATATATCCTGACATCCACTGCTGCTGTGATGGAGCAAAACCCCATCACAGCAGTGCTGGAAGTGTTTTTTTGTTTTTAACATTAATCAGTAATTTCCATAAAAATAAACGTGAGGCTTCTGTTTGGTGTAAGTAAGGGTCTTCTTTTTTTCTTCTTTTTTTTTGGATCACGTGTGTTCACAGTCACACATTTTTAGCGGCACCTCTCGTCCGATCAGATATTTCTGTTAGCTGTGATAAAACACAGTAAAAACACATTAGACTTTGCTCAGAGTGATAAAAAGTCATTATGCTTCGACATGGCTGACAAAATCCTGGAACTGCATGAGGTGATGTTTAACCATCTCGTGACTTAAAGAGAGCAAATCTGACTCAAGAATAAGGCTTATATATATCTCAGCCTTTCAAGCAATTATTATTAACTTGCCAGCAAACAGTTGAAAATCTAGAAGAAGTGGGGTAGCAGTGGTAGTGGTTTGCTCTTCACCTGATGAATGAAAGTCACACTCTCACTGCTGTTTGTATTTCTCGAGTAGCTCAACAAGCCCTAAAGAAACAACAACTATTTTTAACATTATTTTTTTGCAAGCCAATGATTTAAAACTCCACTTTTTCTCCTCGAGCAGGTTTTCTACCAACTGTGGTTGCTCTGATACACTTGTATACCCTCTATACACACTCAACACCGATTTCAGGTTGAACTAGTACACTTGTGACAAGGTGAAAGATTTCAGCTGGTGATGTTTCACATGTTATTTTTTTTTATATTTCAGAATGACACTAAGCCAGTGAAGATGATGTACCAGAAGTCTAAGTTCCCTTTGACCTTCATCCATGAAGTCTACTGTCAGGTAATTTGGCTAATACAGTAAATCAGTCAGTATGGCCGGCAACCCATCACCTGTTAACTTGGCAGCATTTTAAATAGTTTGATTTGAGATTATGGTCATATATATACAACTGTTTCTGAAAATGCTGGGATGCTATAGTGTAAATAAAAACTTTAAAAATAACTACAATTATTTTTAAATGAAACAATAAAAATACAACCTGTCAGATATTTTTACAGACATTTATGCCAGGTCTGGACTGCAGACAGGACTCTTTATTATGTAGCCATGCAACTGCATGTGGTGTAAGAGTATCTTGCTTTAATAAGTAAGGACGTCCCCTAAATGCAATGTTGTCTGGGTGGCAGCTCAGGCTGTTTCAAAACCTGTGTGGGTTCAGCTTTAGTGGTTAAGTTACCCATGGTCATGTGGACTAATGTTCTCTGCATCATCATGGATGCTGGTTTGTGAACTGTGCACATACAACAAGTTGGTTAACCGTTTTCCACTTCTCCTCAGTCCAGCTTAAATATGCTTAATTCCCAGGAAGGTAGAGAATAAACTTGGATTTGTAGAAATGCAGGAATGTACTTTATTTACTGCCAATGTTGGTCTGAAGTCTTCCAGAGCCTGTGAACTTGTGTTTCTTGCAAAATCATGTCGGTTTTGTAGCATAGTGCAGTCTGACGAGACAAAGATTCTTGCCAATATCAATTTTTTTTTTACCCTTGACTCTTGTGCACAGGGATTTTAGTGCCTTTTGAAAAGTATTTAATAATGTCTTTTTTTTGTTTCTTTTTTCTTTTTAATACTACACTATTGCTAAGTAAACTTACTGGTCAGAACTTATTTTAGTGCCATGTTGCCCCTGTCCCAGCTTTCTGGATTTGCAAGTTTTTGTATTACATGACATTGTATGTTAACATTTTTGGAAGCATGTTATAATAAACTAAGATGATTAAGTCTAACAGTTTGCATAGCCACTATTATATATTCACGCTAATGTTTGAAACCTGTTTGACAGATCATCGAGCTGCCTTACAAAGGGAATGAGCTCAGCATGCTCGTCTTTCTGCCCCAAAATATCGAGGACGGTATAACAGGTCTGGAGAAGGTATAACAAGCACACTTGGAGTTGGATAATGAAACCTATAAAATACTTACACAGTGGATGATTTTTAATTTTTATTTATTTATTTTCCATCTCCAGCTGGAGAAGGAGCTGACCTTTGAGAAATTTGTGGAGTGGACTAATCCCAATATGATGGATGAAATTGAGGTCACGGTGGGCCTGCCTCGATTCAAGCTGGAGGAGAAATACGACATGAAGACTGTCCTGGTCAGCATGGGCATGGTGGATGCCTTCAACATGCAAAAGAGTGACTTCTCTGGTATGATGTAATCTTGGAACGTGCCACGCAATAAAACGGGAGCCCAAAACATGAACTGGCTGCTGCAGTTCTCTTAAATCGGCATCCTTTCCGTCGCCTCCATATTCTACATAAATCAAATATGTTATTTTGCTTTGTTTTGTGACAGGCATGTCTCCTGCCAATGACCTGGTGCTGTCAAAAGTCGTGCACAAGGCTTTCGTGGAGGTCAACGAGGAGGGAATGGAGGCTGCCGCTGCCACCGCTGCTATCATGATTCTGCGCTGCGCCAGGATTCCAGCCAGATTCATCGCCGACCACCCCTTCCTCTTCTTCATCAGGCACAACCCTTCCTCGAGCATCCTCTTTGCTGGCCGATACAGCTCCCCCGTGTGAGCGCGCCATCATTTAGAGTGGTGCTTCTCAGCTGGAGGGAGGTTACAACATGACTGGTGTAAAATCTAATTTGGTGTCGTTGCTGAGAACGCCTGCTCGAGAGTTTCATTATGCTAATCACACCCTATGTTCTCGGCCTGTATATCGACACCACCAGGATGAGGAATTAAAAACGACGGTGTGGAATTTTTATAAAAAATTTCACCCCTTGTTTGTGTCACTTCTCTGAACATTGTCATCTTGCACTGTTGACCTAATTTGATCTTTTGATTTATGCCGTGTCTGTAATGCATCTATGGCCCTATTTGCTGCAGTCATATACCTTATTTTATCTATCTTAAAGACTAGATTGTTATCGTATGCCTTACACCCTAGGAAAAATTTTATATTGTGCCTCTATTAACCTGCTGTACACCAGCTGTACCTTTTTTGGTTAAAAAAAGGTACAGCTGTGCATTTTATCTGAAAAACATGCAATATCATACTTTGCTTAGCCAAAGAGAATAATTATAACAGTGTAGTACATTTTATATGGAATTATGATATGCATATAATAATTGGAGAATATATAAAAACTTACATAAATGCTTGAACTGGCATTGAGTCCAGGTCATTTTTATGTATCCCTTTACTTACACGTGGAATAAAGTGTGGTTTGCAATTGCTCCATGTTTAAAATGCCTTTTTACTCACATTTTCTTCTGCCTGGTTCACCCAAGTGTTATAGGATGGGGTTTCTAATGCTGTTTAATAATTTATTGTAGAAATTTTGGTATTACACTTATCACTGTCAGTCTGTCTAACATCGTATTAGTCTTTTCGAATGTTTTGGGGGGTATTTTGACATTGTTTTGTTGCAGTAGAGAAAGGGAGAAATAAAGCAGAGTGCCAGCAAAGTGAAGAAGTGAATACAAGGGGATTTCTTATTGGCCATTAGATTACTTTTTCCACTTCTGTTAAAAAAGAAAAAAATATATACTATATAACAAACTGAAATGACAAAGGCTGTCTCAGCCAAGCCTTGGACAGTTACTTTTTTTTTCAATACTCAAACAAGTTGTTCATATTGTTTAAATTAAACCAGTTGGAAAGTTTTTTTAGGTGAACCTTTTCTTATTAAGTGCAAACTATTAAAAAAAAAATTCTAAAATTATTATTTTTAGAAATCCAATGTAAAATTATTATTTTACATTTATATTTTACATATATTTTTCGAGTGGCCGTCCCACTCCAGCACAGTAGGTGGTGCTATTGCCTTATCTGTGCTCGCTGAAGCCCTGTGTGGATTTTTTAAGAAGAAGACAATTTTCCTAATGCCACTTCCGGACAACTTCCGTGTTGTCATATTTGAAATTTGGGCATTCAAAAGGGAATAATACCCGCTAATATTATTGTTTGATAACTCCGTAAACTAAAGGGAAGGGATATGGACGTAGAGAAACGTTAAACATAGCAAAATAGCTAACGTGACTCTAAGTCCTACCTGCTATTCACCCCGTGGCTGGTGATGGAGAAGCTAATATCCAAACTCACTGAAAAACATGTTCTTTTCACGGCTTCCTTCCTTATAAGACTGGCTTTGGTCGCTTATGGAGACTACCAGGACAGGACAATGGCGGTGAAGTACACTGACATTGACTACCATGTGTTCACAGATGCTGCGAGGTTCATTACTGAGGTAACAACTGTTTCAAAGCTGAATGTCCTGAAAAATAGTGAGAAGCACCAGTTGTATAAGGGTGGTAACATTACTTAATACTAGCTTAATAGAGAATGTATGAACTAGGATTTACCTTGAACCTTGAAGCTGTTAGGTCACCAAACTAAAGCTTAGTATGTTCAGTTCAATGGTTTATTTTTATAGCGCCAAATCCTAGCAACACTGACCTCAAGGCGGCATAAAGCGCAGTTATTCTGGAGAAAACAAACAACCCCCAAAAGCAAGCACTTGGTGACTGTGGAAAGAAAAAAACTCCCGTTTGACAGGAAGAAGCCTCCGACAGAACTAGGCTAGAGGGTAGCTGTTTGGCACAAGAGGTCGGGGGATTAGTTGAGAGAGAAGAGAAAAATATTATCACACACAAACACATGAAGGTGAATGCCTGACGTTTAAGTGAAGTTCAGACAGTGTTGGACTCTTGGATATTTAACACATGAAGTAAGTTAGAGTTGTATCAAAAAGGCCAAATTATGGGGTTGTTGTTTAACTTTCCAGAGATGTATTTTATAAAGTGGTTTGGAACTCACCTTGAAGACACTGCGTGACTCACACCACTCACCTGTGATGCCAGTCTGCTACATGTGCTGCAGACTGTCCTGAGAGTGAAAAATAGAGCTGCTAAGAAAAAATAGAAAAAAAATATTATATTATTTTTATGTAAGGATATTTTTGTAATGAGGTCCTTATTACATGTCTGTGTTAAAAAAATAAACAATGTTTATGGTATGATATTTATTCTACCACTCTAAGAATGGTGTATGAAACCGTCAACAGAAGACATAATTTCTGTCAGGCTTTTGGATGAAATGACTGTTTTAGCTGGTTATCATATGTAACCCCTTTATTCAACCTAATATCACAGTCATTGTTTCCATGTGGGGAATTTCTTTTACAGGGCGAGTCCCCATACAACAGGTCAACCTACCGTTACACTCCTTTGCTGGCCTGGCTTCTCACCCCAAACATCTATCTCAACATGGTTTTTGGAAAGATCCTCTTCATTGTATGCGATGTGCTGTCAGGACTGCTCATCTACAAAGTCCTCTGCCTGCAAGGTCTAAGAGCTGAGGTTTGTGACTTTGGTACTCTTTCATCATGTCTATTTTTTTTTTTTTTTTAATTAGATGAGCTATGGGGGGGTACTTTTGTTAAGTTTTGTTGATACAGGTAAAAATACATTTTT
>VUQG01015744.1:21509-47399 GCA_015106755.1 Etia nguti | reverse complement strand
TTGGTTTAAAATTTAAAAAAAAAAAGAAAAAAAAAAAAGCAAGAACAACTAATGAATGAAACCATCAAGCCCAACTTTAAAACAAAAAAGCATCAAACGTGCCACAGTTATTATATTTAGGGGCTTCCTCGGTTTGAGATGAAAATCAGTTACTGGCTTTTGTCAGATGATGTTTCCAAAGTCACAAAAGGGACAAATGAAGGTTTATTTAATTACCCTGAAGTTGGATTTCTTAAAAAAAAAAAAAGCAAAGTAAAAATCATCTTTGAGTGTCACTCGGCTGTCAGCTTACAGTGAGGGTAATTTATCACTTCAAAGCCTCTTTGGAAACACAGATAATTGGAAGATTTTTCCCCTGAGACCAAATAAGCAGATTTAAATCAGTTAAAAAACAAACACGTGTGACAGTAAAAGCCTCACAAATCCAGCAGTCACCACAACTCAAAATGTTTCACCTCTGCACGCTGTGCACACACTCACTGCTACAAACTAATTAAATGCAATGAATGCATGAAGTCACACACACACACACACACACACTGGCTCCGATTGCTACAGTACCTTATAGTGGCTCAAACAGCAGGCTGTGGGACTAGAGTTTGTTTTGGGGTGGCTGCAACAAGTCAACAACACTCAAGTGTCTCTGGATCCGAGCGAGTGTGCACAGAAAAGAGAGGAAGGGAGGAGGCGGGAGGCGAGAGGAGGGGGGGCAGATTTGTGGGCAGAGAAACCAGCAGAAAGAGAGAGACAGAGAGAGAGAGAGAGGAACACGGAGAGTACAAATCAAGTGTACAAACTCCCAGCAGAGGATCAAAGACAGCAGGTATGAATAAGAGGCTTTAAAGTGGGAGGAGCAACGCAAAGAGACAGGAGGAAACAACAGATTAGAAAAAAACAACAAAAAAAACAAAACACATGCACGATTGTTGGAGGTGAAAATATGAGGAAAAGGGAGGCTCACAAATTCAGATCATTCCAACAGAGCAGACATCTGGCCTAGAGAGGATTATGGGTAATTAACTGCTCTTTAATGATCCCCGCTGAGCGAGGACTCTGACAGGACGAGCGCAGATTATACTCGGATACGTAAAAATGTGTGTTTGTAGCTCTGTGTGTGTCCGTGTGTGGTCATTCCCTCAGAGTGCAAGTCAGGGCAATAACTCAAGACTACACTGTAATCCACCACAAGGACCACACACACACACACACAAAGTGGCATAAATGTCAACAGAGATTTATTCATTTGCAACTGAACACATAGCAAAAGCCCTCATTAGCCTCCGGTCTTGCTTTTCAGAGACTTTCATCCCTCATCCTGCAGGTATTACAGTTGTTATTTGACCTGTTGTTTGAGTTGCTCGTGTAAAAATGTTTTTATTTCTCCTTTAAATCAACCCTGTATCAGGGAGATCACTATAAAAGGCACACAAAGTCCACATTCATTCATTCACAGTTTCAAGGCCATTTGTCCAGGCAGCCAAACACTGACGACGGTATCGACCGCAACCAGCGATTCAACAGGTGCTGGGATGATAACAGAGAGGCAGACACACCTGAGGAAATGTGAGTGAGGGACAATGAGTGGCAGCAAATGATGAAGATGAAGGCGGGGCATGGATAAGGTTACCTATCTGGCAATGCACAGGAAGAAGCGAGCTAAGAAAGAAAGAAAAGTGACGTCATCTAATGAATGCAGATGCTTCCAGACAGAGTGCACAGGGTCAGTTTAATAAAAGCAGAATAATGCAGCTCATATACTACTGCAAGCTTTGCTCACCTTCATGTCTTTCACTTGATCATTTTTTTTAATAATGACTTACTAGAAAAGAAATCTCTTTATCTAGTTTTTAAAAAGGGCATCAAGTGCTAATACAGGTCCTTTGAAAGGTACACCACATGAAAAAGTCATGTGATACTAAACTGAATAAACAACCTTAACAAAGGTTACAATAGTTTTTCAGCTGTTTGATGCTACAAGTTCACTGATTGATTGATTACAGTCAATCAAGAAATTCACCAGCTGCTCCAAACTAAAAAGGTTTGGCAGCTCTAAGCTCAGTACAGCTCTGAAGTCATCAACAAATCCTTACAACAACTTCTAGTTGCGTCTGTGTAGGTTCTCCAGTCATCCAGGTCATGGTAAATGGTGAACAGTCTGGTACTTTTTCACTACAATCAATGATCAGGATCAATGATCAGGACCCACTGGAGGTTAAATACGTGGGAATCTGCAGGTTGTAGAACTAAAGAAGCCTCCTGAGTGACAAAAACTTCTTCGTGAATCAAAAAGAAGCTGCCTTCTTTACAAGCACTCGAGGACAACTTCTTATTTTATTATCTGCTAATGACAGTTGCACCTATTTTCAACAGAAATGAATAAAATGGATGATAAAATGCATCTTTTATGCTATTAGGCTTTTTTTCTGTCAAGTATCAGTGAGCTCAGTGAATGTGCAAGAAATTCCTGTGAACCAAAATCTCAGGTTTCAGACTACTGTTATGTTTCTGCGGTGGTTATTTAATGCTTGGCTTTACCTCAGCAGTTGGGTCTTGTAGCTGAGAGTGCCATCACACCGAGTCAGCATCACAGACTTCTTTTTGCTCCCAGCAAGGTAGAGAGATTCAATAGCAATACCTGGTATTGGTATTGAATCTCTTCGGTATTGTGTTCACAGACAGCAAATTATCAGTGGTCTTTCTATAGCTTCTTCAGAAAGTCACAAAAACACAACGGTGGTAACACAGATTACAGCTTCTACAGCTTTACTGCTGTTTATGCTTGATGTTACCAAGTAAATTGCAAAGCCAGAGTTGGTAGGGTTTCTCCAACTTTCAGGTTTGAGGTCAAGAGGAAGAGTGGATCGTCAAGCACAAGTTGGGAAGCCCAAATGATTTGGATGTTTCCCAAATCATTTGTTTGTGAGGGAAAGCCAATTAAGAAGAACGTTGGCTTAAAGGGAAGGTGGCTTTAGATAGAGAGGAGCTACAACTCTTGTTTCAGAAAAAGGATGAACTGGAGGCAGTAACAAAGCCCAGAATAAGATAAACAAGGACTTCTTTGAACTGTGAGTTATGCAAAGCTACAAAGGATCTAAGGGCATAATCTACACCATGCCCGAGTGCAGCTGACCACTGAATTACAGTAAGCAGTGTGATCACTGCCTGCCAAGCACAAAAAAGCAAACCGTGCCCTGACCTATTTAAAAGTATGGACCCTGTCGCAGTACATATGTAATACGATCACTATCCACAGCCCAGCACAGATCTCCAGTGTTTCCTCAACAACAACGGCCTCTGTAAAAATCACTTTGCTAAATATTTTAGAGGAAAGAGTTTCACCACTCCCCCAATTAAACCTGTACTCCACAACAAGAGAACATTTCAAAAGCGCTTGTGGGTGTGAAAGAGATGGGTAGAGAGCATGTAACAGAGGAGCTGACACAAACTGGAGGCCACTTGGCCCCTGTCTGTTAAGCACAGCATAAGTGCAGACCAGCAGGAGGGGAGGTGGATGGGAGGGGGGGCACTTGTGCTTGAGTGCTTTGTGAGGCAACTGCGCTCTGTTTCAGTACGTGTTGAAAATAAAAATATGTAGCTGGAAATTAGTATAATAGCTCCTCTTTAGGACAAAAAGCATTCTGTAATCTACCACCACAACAATATAAACCGGAAGGAAAAATGAAGAGAACAATTTTCCCATCTTAGATCTTAGCTTTTTTTTAACAGGATGAAGATTGTGGACCTAAATGAAGACTTCATAGGAACACTTCTTAAACACAATGAATCTTCACTGAAGTTAAAGCAATTATTACAAAATGCAGGAAAGAACAACAGCAAACCAAGGCTTTAGACAGACACATGCGGTAATCAGGGAAATCGGAAACACCAGCTGAAACTGTTCAAGACAACAAACGTAGTAAAACTATGTAAAAGCACATGAGACAGAGGACTTAAAAAACACAGGTGAAGATTCAATAAGATGCAGGAACACACTTTTAAACCCTCAAGACAACCAGAAGTAACAAGAATTAAAAATTAAACACAGAGTGATTAAACAGAAACAACTAGACACTAAGAATAAGAAGTACATAGGCATCTGATCTTGTGCTTGGAATCTACTGGAGCTGCTTCCAGTGTCCTGTTTACGGTTCCTGGTGCTCCTATTACCACTGAAACCATTTTAGACTTCACCTTAAACATCTACTCTGTTTGTTTCTTCAGTCCCTGGTACTTCTGTTTTCTCATGCTCCTTCCTGATGTTGCCGTCTGCTGGGATTGCCACATCTATCACAAGAGTGGATATTCCATATTCATTCCAGCCCTCCGTCCTCTTTGGTTTGTCCAATTCAGAGTCATGGTTGGGCTGGAGCCTATCCCAGCTGTTACTGGGTGAAAAGGTAGCGTGCAACCCAGACGGGGTCACCAATTTATCGCCGTACTAACATGTATGTGTATCTGACTTACATTCGGATACAAATACGTCCAATTTACAATCGTCAACTAACCAAATCCCATGCACGTCCTTGGAATGAGAGAGTAATCGAGAAGCACCGGAGAGAACCCATGCAGGCCCGGGGGAACATTCAAACTCCATATAAATAATTTGTCTTCACATTTGTAACATCCTCCTGTTTTTCCATTGTGAAAAACATCACAATGTGTCATCACATAACAGCTCCAAGACAACACAACGTGTTCCTCTTATCTTCTTACATTGACAGGGACCTGGATTGACCACTGTCACCTGCAGCCTTAAGCCTTAATTAATCCCACAGCAAATGTGCATTAATTTGCAAGCACATATGTGTGTCATTGTGTGTGTATGTTGTATGTGTATGAGTGCTATAGGGGGCTGTTAATCTGCTAATCCACCACCCACAGAGCCAGATTACTGCTAGTTTAATAATGAAATGTGCCGGGCATTAAAATATACCAGTGATCCTGAGCTCACCACAGAAGGAACCACACAAATCCTTTACCTCACAAGACAACACAGCTTCTCATTGTTGGAAGATTTATTACCACTGAGTTACACGACATGAACTTTAACCCCACTCACAACATGTCAACTTTCTTAACAGACTAGATAGTAAAACAGATGTCCACAAGTACTGGTTCAACTGGTTTGTGGGAAAGAACCAAAATGGAGGCGTGGCTTTCAGCTACTACTAATGGATATTCAACCTCTACAAGAAAATCGCCAGAAGGTCGAAATTAATGAACAAAAACACACACAAAAAGGAAATACTTTAGTTTCGACTTGTATGAGCTTCAGAGTTGCAATGAAAGATTTTCAGATGTCTGAAAGGAGCGCAGCTGTCTTAAGTTTGGGAACAGCTGGACACCAGGTCACGTTTATAATTTGACTCATTACGTAACTCTTTAGGATCAGTTGTTAAATGTGCAGCATAGTGCCCTCGAATGACCAGATGAGGAGGTGTAAACCTGGTAAATTTTCTTTGGAAACACTCACCCAAAAGACAGAAATTCGAAAAAAGAAAAAAAAAAAAATTCTAACTGCCTAAATTTGCACATGGCAAAACTGCAAACTGCTGCTCAGAGTTAATCACCTCTATTGGTCTATTTGGTCTGACTAAAGAGCAACATAATTACTAAAAACTGTCAAAGAAAAATGATTTTAAGAGATTTAAAGAATTTGATTTCATTAAAATTGTAATAAAATCCTTCAATTACTACCAGAACTAAATATTTCCAGTGTTGCTACAGTGCAGTGTGAGAGAGTGGGGGGTTACATAAGGACATTTCTGGCTCCGAACCCCAATCTGGTTATGTAACTTTGGTTTGGAAGAGATAAATGTGGTCGTGGTGATGGTGGAGGGTGGGGGGACCGTGGAGAAAAAATTTCCACAGGGTTTGGGGGGCTACATGGGGCAGGGGAACATTTTAGATCTTCTAGATCTCTGCCCCTTTCTTTCTTTTCTTTTTTTTTTTACATCTCCATCCCAACCTCCCGTGTCTCCCCCGAAATTCATCCCTCAAGCTCTGCAAACTGTTTCCTACTTCTTTCTTTCCGTCTTTCTTTCTTTCCTTCCTAGGGAAGTGTTTATTCATTCCACCCTACATCTGTCAAACTCGCATAACTATCCATATATAGACAGAAACCAGATGAAAAGGGCATAAAAATCAGAGAATGAAAGCACTGAGAATGAACAAAAAAGGAGAAAAGGACTGTGGCAGTTTGGGAAAAAAACAACCAAGAAGGTTTGATGACGTAGAATCCTAAAAGTTGAAAATTAAATCACTCAGTTCACAGTGCTCCCACGTCTGCCTAAAGCTGTAACAGCCCCAAAGGCAACCCTGATGCAACAACTGCACACAACATCTAAACACCGTGAAACACTTTGCTCGCCTGCACACTGTGTTACCCTCGATTCAGATAGACCACTCTCCTAAAATCAAACTAATTCACGAAGTACATCAGATTATTAGCTTGTAGCACCAAGCTCCCAAATCTCCACATCCCACACTCCACCTAATGCATCAGACCCTCCGCAGCCCACTCTGTACAGCTATTACAAAACTGCACTTCCCCGACACGTGCCAGAATAACCCTAATGACATCACTGTGGCATCATCAGGGGGGGATAGATTTACTGTGACTTCCCAAAGCTCCTCCAGATCCCCACGAAGCGTTACATAACTGTTTTCATAGGCTCAGTACATACAAAAAGATCTTCTGTGTTTTGTTTTTTGGGGTGTTAATCTCAAACGTCTATTAATTTGAGTTTTTGACAGGTCCCTACACACTCTAATGATGATGACATATTTTAATCAAAACAGATTTAATAATACACATGCTAATCTTTGTTACTGTAGACAGCATAACACATGGAAATAAACAGATTTGGCCAAAGTGCCTTAAACCTTCATGAGGTGACTCCTCTGGTTGGACGGAGGGCTGTAGCTAAACAACCCTACCTTCCTTTACTCTGGTGGCTTCATGGGATCAGTCACTAGTTTCAAGTCAAACTGAAGAGCTGAAGCTTCCCTTCAGTTTAACAATTTTAATTTTAACTGATCACTAGTTGCTACTGTGTTTCGCCAATAAAAACCTAGATTAGGTCAAGAAAAAGCTTGTGGTTGGGATTAAATTATAATGGCTTCTGGTTTCTAACATTTCCTTGTATATAGATCACATCTGCAGCAGATCGGTTTCCTCTGGAGCTTGAGGTCTTACGGAGAAAACAGATCAATTGTATGATTATCTTTCAGTCTATAACACAGATTGTTATGCAACGGCAGATCCCACTTTGGTACTGCTGTCGTCCTGTTCTTGGTAAAGCCAGTCAGTCCAGATTGTTACCAATATGCTCAAAGACTGCAAGCCAGACGCTGTACTTGGGATTTCATTCTGCTGTTGTAGAAACAAAGCTGACTTCAGCTGGGAGTATCAAATCTCTCACATGTTTTATTTGGCTGACAGCAGCTTTTGTAATTTATTATTCAGTTTATGGCCCTCAGGTTAAACTAACAGCCTGCAGAACATCTTCCTTCCTCAGTTTAAACTGTTAGACAAGATGGGCCTCACATTGCAGCTAGCCAGAAAACGCAATCTGCTTGAGCTGTTAGATGACGCATGTGTTTGCCTGACTCAAAAATGAACTGTGACCAACAATAACATGTACATAACTCGCTCAACCGCAAGTCCACTTCTGTTAAACATGAATAAATAGGCCTTTAGGAATTTGAGCAAACAGCTGATGCTGTTCTTTTCTCTCTGGGTGGGTCTCCTGTAAGCCAATAAGGGGAAAGAATACACTAAGATTACTTCATAGCTGGTGCACCGAGCAGATTACAAAGAACCAAAAAAAAAAACATGCGTATTTAGCCGGAGAGTTTTCCAAAAGATAAAAGATGTACTTAAGCCTAGCACACACACACAGACCCCAACAGCACCCTCTAGAGGTGAAGCCAATGCAAATAACTGGTAAGAAATAGACCTAAAGAGACATTTGGGGTCAACATTTGTGCTGCTGCTGCTATTTGGGGCATTTTTAATGGCGCTATCTAACCAGTATTACAGCTTCCTGTATAGTGCAGACCATCCAGGAAGCTACAGGTTAGCAGCTAAACAAGCTGCTAGTCTGAGTTGATATGTTGACGCTCCATCCTCTCACCCGAATATGGTCACCTCTGGTGTTTTTTGTTTTTTTTTAAAACCCCCCGACACATAGCAGAGGTGGAGGCTTCAAAATCCAGAGTCCAAAAGCAATGGGTAACATCATGGTGAATGTGTCCATCTTTTAAATACAGTCTTGTGACACAGTACTGTGGTTTAAATAAGTCACGTCATTAAACTTAGAAAGACAACCATGGAGACTAACACAAAGATGAGACTGGGGCCACAGAGAGGAAACCCTAAGGGGACCAATAAACCAAGGTATTTAATAAGTAAATTAAAATTAATTACAAATATTTAAACCGTAGATAACCAGTATCAGATATAATAAAGCCTGGCAATATAATCTGCTCTAAAAACACACAAAAACTCAAAATTGAGGGTCAACGCTCGCTCACTGACGTCATCCAAACGTGGGCAAATGTGGATCATGTGATGGGTCGGTGCTTCACTCCATCACTGTCATACTTTAATCTAGCTTCATAATGGCAGCTTCCAGCTTCTCCTTTCCAGTCTGAACACAATCTAACATGACCTGACGCAGCAATGCATTAACACAAGCAGCGAGAAAAGACGGACTATTTTACAAAGTGGTTGTTTATATTCACGTTGACCCCTGTTTAAAAAAAAATGGAGGGAAGAAGAAATTAATTCACCACATTTATCACTTTAAGTACCCCCGGCAACACTTTGGATCTCAGGGATGGGAGATAGTAAAGGGTATTTAGACAAAGCTTTCAAAGTCAGCTCAACCCCTGTTGTTAAATAATAGTCCCATCAGGCAAAGGCCACCTGTGAAGCTAATTCTATTCCTGGACCAAGTCCTTAACCTTTAATCATCTCTTCGATAACGCGAAGAAGGGCCGAAGATATTCTGCTGTCCATTCCCGGCAGACGTTTTTTACCCTTACATACAAATAAAGTAGCACAGCAACACAAGCAAAGCTCGGCATTGTTTTGCTGATTAGGCCTACCCAGTGTGTTGGTGTTTAGTTCTGCTCTATTATGCTGTTTAATTTCATTTGCCTCCTGCTGTCTTACCCCATAGTCCCTTAATCAAATAATAATCAGTGCTGTTAGCTGGTGGTTAGAACATTTAATTCCCCTCAAAGCCAAAGAACAATGCAAATACACGAAGAAAAACCGCCATCAATTCGTTCCGAAGAACAGGGACGCCGAGTCTGTGGCGACGTCTGTACTGGGGTCACTTTTGTTTGGATTTAGTTACAAAAAGGAACAGCTAGCTCTCACAGAAAACAAGTTATAAATCGGAAACAATGTTGGAAGAAGTACGGGGAGAGTAAAGTGCTGAAAGACAAACTTCAGTGGGGAGATCGGAACCAAGTCTTTCTCGTGGTTTACTCAAACAGTGGCATGAAGAGACCATTTAAGGCTTAAAGCCACTGGGGACACTGTAATACCAAAGCAAGGTTAGGAATGGAAGGCACCATTTAAAGGTCATTTATTTTATAAAGGTAAACAACATTTAATTCCTAAACCTAGAGAGGGGAATAGGAAGCATACAAATGAGTGTTTTGGATGAACAGGACATGGATTTGATGATTTTTGGGAAGCACATTCATTTTTCTGTTTCTTGCGGCTAAAAACTTCAACACTAACGTCACTGATCCCAGCCGAGCTTTCACCAGCTATGTCACAACATTGGAAAGTGCACGTAATCTCTCCCCAGGTGCTGGTCGCCTCTAAAGCGCACCCTGAAGACTTGCCCGCGGGGAGCCCCTGAAGTTACAACAACAACAGCAACATGATGTCAGTACTCTGAGATGCAGCGTTGCTGCTTCATGACATCATAGCAGGCGCAGATGAGAAGCGTGGGAAACCACATCGCACGGCGTTATTTGATAAAAGCTTTCAGCTGAGATGAGTAATCCTGCCCGGCTGCAGGAGGAGACTGAGGCCAAATCTGCACCCATGACTGAGGGAAACAACACATTCTGTGAGCACTTTTTTCTTTTCTTTTTTCTTTTTTTTTAGTTTGGTGAAAAAATACTTGAAAAAACCAGAAAAAATGATCTCACAACAACAACAGTCCTATGGGGACATTAGGCTACGTGAAGTAAAGAATTCAATTTTTTTAAACCAGAGTGTTTCTTGTTGAAAAAATAAAAAAACAAGAATTAAAATATCAGTTTGCATATGAGTTTTAATCTGTATCATTTTTGCTACAGCAATATTGTTGATGTATTTTAAACAAACAGAAACGTATAAGAAAAAAAATCACACTCTTGATGTAGAGGTCTCAAAATTTCATGTTTGAAATATGATACGTTTACACTACAGGACTAAGTGATTCTTTATATTTTTTGGCTGTAAAAATGTGCAGCTAATTAACACAAATGATTTAATATATGCATCATATCTTATGTCTGTGACCTGGTGTCTTATCCTCTTAGTGTTGCTGGACCTCAGAAGTGGTGGCGAGTACTTGTATACATATAAATAGCTAGTCTTGAGTCCCCTGGTACTCAAATTCCACATCCATAAAAGGAAAAATCAGAGGCAAAAAGACATTTTTGCTGACTGAACAGCATGCTTGATCTGTGTTAAGCAGTTAGCAAACAAAAATAAGTAATATGGAAATGGATTTTACTTAAAGGCATATTGCATTTGCTGAAAAGTACAGTCAACAACAGTCAAACAAAAAAAGGACTTCAGTGAATCAGTTCCCATGTGTGTTATCATGTGGACAGAACTCATACCTGCATGACTTTACAGCAACTCTTTCTCTAAGTAATTCTTTTTCAAGTAAGTCAAAAACGACTCCTAATGTCTGCCGACCCCTCGGCTACGAACAGCTGGCACGCCAAAAGTGATATCACAATTAGTGGAACGAGGTGTGGTTTAATGTCGTTCCTCCTGGTTGTGCAGTGTAGCTGGACTGAAGACAGTGTATGAGCAGTTTGGCCATTTCAGATAAGTAAGGTTTACTAAAGCACACGATCAACTAATTTCTTGCTCAAGTTTTCTGACCCTTGTGTTGGAGCTATAAAGAGTGAGGGTTGTTTTAATGCAATGCTTCTGTGAGACTTAACCTTCCAAAATACTTATGAAGCTCATAAGTTTCCTTCATTCAGCTGAGAGATGTGGTGATCGACAGCTATTTGAATAAAGTTATTTCAAAAGTTAACTTTGTCAATCGGAGCTAATTAAGAGACGAGTCCAGCTTGTTTCATTGCTCTTATATCTGTCCATGTGTATCTGTAATCTCAGGCTGCGGATTCACCAAATAACAGAACAACCAATGTTTATGCAAACTTGATCCAAACTCTACTGCTCAACCACCAAAATCATAATCTCCAAATTACAGGAATACAAGAAGGCGAATAGACATGTCAAAATTTTCCAAGGTCCAATCTGATCTTGATCATTGTTTCATACTCTGATAAACGCCATTATTCCAGCAGAGAGAGAGTAAAGTGAACGCAGATGTTTACTTTGAGAAGAGTAAACATCTGCATTCACTGTCTCCAGAGAAAGACCGCTCCAGTATCCACTACCGGAAATATTAGTCATCAGGTTTTATTCAGATGTTGAAAACATGCTGATTGTTTAAAATCATATAAAAATATGTTACTTCAGTACTGCACTGTGCATATATTATCTCCTAATAAGACAGTCTTACACTTCTGATACCTCTGCGAGGTGGAGACATCACTCCTGAATATTTATGTCCATTAATGTAAACTTGATCACGCAGCTTCCTCAGGCGCAGCTTCCTCAGCTCTACCAGAGCTGCTCGACTCTCACGCATTCCTCCAGCCCAGAGAAAATCGGCTAATCCAACGAGAGCAGATAACGTAATACCGCTGGACACGCTGCGGTGGGACGCCAGGGACAAGAAGTTCTGGGCTGAACTCTGGAACTAAAGAAGACTTCCACAGTAGTGCAGATTTGCTTTGGAAAACAGTGCCACAGCATATGTTCGCAGTCCATGTGCATGCTGGTTTTTAATATTATTGCTTATTATTACTTTAGACAATAATACTAATAATAGTAATATGTATAATTTCTCAAATTAAAATTTTGAGGTGGACGTCTCATTTTGCAAGCAGTTAAGAACACTTTTAAAACTTTTACAAATTAAGTCTGCTGCGGGAAAAGCTGAAGGATAATTAGTCATTGTCAAACTTATGAAGAAAAGAGTGTGTCTGTGTGTACGGGTGTTAGGCGGTGTCGGGGACAAATGCTGAAGAGTAATTTTCTGTCTCAATGGGGGTTTCCATTGGGGGGAAAAATGAGTTTAGTCAGGGATGAAGCCTAATCCTTGGCTGTGAAATTGGCCCTGATCTCTTTGGGAGGTGCTGAGACACACTGATGGGACACAAATCTACACTTAAATAACAAAATACCTTCAAGAACCAAAAAAAACCTGAAAGAACTGGGTTTCTTCGAGAAGCAGCAGGATAAAAGTGACACTATAATTAAGAGCTCAGCTCAACGTGTAACTTTTATCACAAGCTAGCCCGACGTAGAAAGAGCAATAACAGGACTGCCAGCGGGATCCCAAAATAACGCTCAATATGACACAAAAACCAGAAAGCGTGAGGAATTATACACGGAGGAATGGTACACAACTTTCTATAGAAGCAGTTAAGTCACATATCGTGCATGCATATCATGCATCAAGTGAACAAACTGCAAAGAGGCTCTTTCCCTGTAAATGAACTTGTCACAATGCTCGTCTGTTCCCAGGGCCATCAAACAATATCCGTTTGATTGATTTCGGGTTTCTTTATTCCTGATTATTATATGCTGTTTACCTGTTGCTATGATATTAGTTCTAGTTTCTCTTTGCAGCAGAACTTTGGCAACTTTTACATGCTGTGCACCTCGGCACTCACTGACCCCGCTCTAAAACTGTCCGCCTCTTCGTGGTTGAGCTGCTGTGCTTCCTAAACCCTTCATCTTTGCACTACTGCCACTTTCAGATGATCGTGGAATGCCGAAGAGGGAAGAAATTCCACAAACTGACTTGTTCTAACGGTGGCATCCTAATACAGTACAGTACGTTCGTAAAGGCAGACATAATAAGGCGAGGTGGTTGGTGTTTTTTACACCTGTAGCAAACATGCATCACATTAAGCGTGCTACTATATTAAAAATGTCTTCTTCAAATTAAATAATGTGCAATTAAAATACATAACTGTGACTATTTCTCCCACATTTTTAGAGTACTTTTTAAAACTGTACTTATCTAGCTTTCATATTTTTGAGGTCAGGAATTGTTTGCTTATACATATAACGCAACGTAGCAGACCTACACACACAACACACACACACAGTAACATTTTAAAAGTGGCTACACCATGAGCACGCTGTGGAGCATCAAAAACATAATTAAGCCGTTAGACCTCTGCTTTCGACGCTGACGTTCCCAGCGCTTGCTCTAAGTTCTCATTTAGCTCAACTTCAAATGTTTGTTTGATGTACAGTTTTTCTGCTGATGTTGAAAGGATGTTAGACAGAAAACTGATAACATATATTCATCAAAGTGAATTCTGGCTCAAACTGTATCTTTGCCCATCTTAAATAGAACACTCTTGAGCTCTGCTTCATTTTAAGCAACGCTAGGTCTGATCCTGATGCATCTAACAGGCTGTGTGAGATCCTGCTGTTTTTTTAGCCTATAAGTCAGTATGTGCTACTGTAAGCGGTGCTCATCGATACATCTCTGCAGCTCTCTGTCTGAACTCATCCTGTTCGATGAATAAAGCGATTCGGATTCGACTGCTCGCTCTAGCGGAAAGAGTTTCAGGCTAGTTGGGGAAACACGAGACAGTCTTGTGAACTTTGAATCTCACCGAGACAGAGAGCTCTGACACAGTTCTCCTCTGGGATTCCCATTTTAGCTCCAAATAGCAGCCTTTTCGCATAAATGCATTGTTAAAGACGCACGCACAAATTCAATACTACACATAGGCAGCACTGTGGAGGCGTGCAAATGCACTGCGAACAATCAGAGACATTTTTTACCCTACGTATAAAATACAAATCTGTACGTTTGATGGGTAAAGTGAAGATTTGTGTGTGTGTGTATGTAACTGTGCCTTCGAGTTAAGAAACGCAACGTGACACATTTATGTCACCGCAGTGAACGGCAGAGATCTGCGTTGACATACACGGATATCTGCTGAAATGCCTGCACGCGTGTGAAGAGGAGACAGAAATGCTGAAATAAATTAACGTGGTTAATTCTGTTTGTATCAAGAATCGAGATATTTCAGTGTCGTTGGTACTGACTACAAATGTCTGATAATGTGACGTCCCTGCAGAAAACATGCAATCTAAAAGGCTGAAAGCTCTCGGGTAATATCTACAACTTGGCATTAAGTGAATTAGTGACACTGTTGACTACCTTTATAACAATATATAACATATTACAATGCTTCTGTCTGGAGATTGCCAAAGATTGTGTACATCTTATGTATACTTTGACAAAGAGAGTGCAGGTTCAAGTCACCTGTGGGCTATGACTTAAAATAATTTCCTAGCCTGACCCAAGTAGAATCCAGTCCTCCTTCAAGCTTCACCCTTCAGCTTCCTAAAACTCAACAAGATTATAACCACAGAGGTCACAGATGATAATACTGCTTTGACAAGTCATACCACTATCAGGACACAGTTGGGAACGCCCATGTCCTCGCTTTACAGAGACGGATGAGTGGAACATTAGTCGCTGATATAAAGCCGAGTATCTTTTAAACATCCTCCACTGACATTTTTAACTGTATTTGACCGTCTTCCCAGCTCACAGGAGTCAGTAAAGTTTCAAAAAATGCAAAGATTCATGTTAATGTCTTCTCAGAGACAGATGGGTACAAACACAAGCAGAAGGAGGAAGGCTTTAAAAAAAACATCCCTCCTCCACCTCCCTCCTCTCCTACTTTAACCTCCCACATACCTGAGTGCGGTTCAACTCGACCGTGCTGCAGACAAGCACAAACAAACAAAACAAAAGCAGCAGGGTAGACCGAAAAGAAGGAGAGGAGCTGTAATTGCACCGTCTTTCCCTTTAGATACCAAACAGAGGGAGAAGGACGGAGAGGGATGCTGGGGTGGGAGGGGACGAGAGTGATGGATTGACTCTGTGTGTGTGTCCCTCTTCTTCTTCTTCTTCTGCATGGCTAACTCGGGCCAGATTTTCATGCTCTCCTGGGGGAAAAGGAGGGCTCCCTCTCTCTCACTCCATGTCACTCTACAATCGCTTCACTCTCCCTCCCTTTGTCTCTCTATCCTAAACTCTGCTTTCTCTCCCACTTTCTGCCTCTATCCTCGCGTCACTCCTTCTTTGACATTATTAAATAACAGCTTCTGTCATTCCGGCCTCTTCCATCTTTCTTCATCTGCCTCGCTTGTTCCCCTTTCCCAGACGCACTCAGTCTTTCTCAAGTCAGAATAAATCAAGTGACATTTTACCAGCAAATGTTAAAGAGTCTTACAGAGTGTGCTGTTCCAAACACTGCAGCATCAAAGCAGCTCAGTTTTTACGGTTTCCCCTTTGAATTAGTGGCACTTTTAATCCGAATCTTATTTGTTACGTCTGCAGTTTGTTACATATTTGTCTATTACTGTATATTTTGCTGTTTAACCTGGAACTTTAACAGCAGTTTAGCCATATTATTTCATTTCTCACTACATGTGACCATAAGAAGATAAAGCTTACACCGCAACAATAGTAGTTAACAGTGATCTCAATCAACAAGACTTTAAAACAGAGGCAGCAGGAACGAGGTGGTGGATACAGGAGTAAACTGAGAGGAAGTCCACAATATGTCAACATGGCAAACAGGACAAACAATTCAAAATGATCCTTATTTATCATAAAATAAGAAACTGCAGCCCTTCACATCACCCTCCAAACGAGCTGTCTCAGCTTGCCTCTCTTTAAAGCCAACTTTATCCGATTGGCTCTAAACAAAACAAGTGGAAGGAGGTCATGTGCTCACAGTCAGAGGTGTGTTCCCAAGATGTCTCTTTGACATCATACAGAGCCAAAAGTAGGAAAAAAATGAAACAAAGTTGGTTTGGTTATTTTACAATGTTCTCCCACTGTAACTGTGTATATATGAGAATAACAGGTAATCTTTTAATGACTTTAATAAGCGAATATTGTGCGCACAAGTTTGAACTGATTTTAGATTTACTCACGGTGGCAATATTAGAACTCAATAAATCTTCTAGGGATTAAAACTTGTTAGAATCAAAAGCACAAACTAAAGAACATGTCACAGGTTTATCCTTTACACAAGCTGGTCTGAATATCTGTAATGTCTCAGAGTCACAGTGTCACAAACATCAGCGCAGATGAAAGATTAATTCCATCAATCTTTCTTCTCTGCGGCTTCTCTTTCCCTTCAGCTCTTCTTCTGTCATTTCTCTTTCCACATTTCCCTCACAGGGTACAGCAAATGATTTTTCAGCCACGGCAAGTAAACTCAAACTGCCACACAGAAACACAATGTATTCAGTTTTTCCTCATCTCTCTACCCAGTGTACACATTTCCAACTTGTCTCTTTCTAAAGCTTAATGACATGAATATTTGCATTTCTCATTACTGGAACGTCGCTCACTTCATACAGTGTTAAGTTGTTATGATTATTTCTTAAATATATTAAATCTCCTTGACCTTTTTATATCAATCTTGATATAATATACTGCCTGTTTAACTCACATTGATTCATTTAAATTTTGTGGGTTTTTGTTCCACCTACAAGACCGCACACATTAAATACATACTTACTTACTTCACAATGAAATGCCTCAGATGTGAATATTATCATAACTGCTTTCCACATGAGCGGGCTTTAGTGTGTGCAGGTAAACGTCCAGAGGAACACAACAAAAATGTCTTACAACAATTTGTCAGTTTAGTCATAAACACTGTCCAGTTGACAAAAGATGCTAAATAAGAAGCAGAAGCAGAGGTTTCATACTTTCCTGGACAAAGACACAAAACTAGCAGATTTTAAATTAAGCAAACACCATGTGATTAAAGTGCAGACTCTGAGATTTTAACCAAGGGGTTTTACATGTGTGGTTTTAGCTATACATGCCCGTGCCATAAGGCTGCCTCCATCATGTTTGACAAATGATGTGATACTCTTTATTTTGTTTATTTCAGACTGATAACTTCCTTTACCTGCACTCACATCTCTTTGGGACTCTCACATAGAAGCACAGTGGAAAAACTGTAATTACAATGATAATTTGGACACTTTGAATGAACTTCAGATTTTATGTCTGCTTCATTTATTGCCAAATAAGGGAACGGGCCTCACCTGGCCATGAAACTACTCATCAATTCACTTTTGAGCCTCTGAAAATGGGGGATTATGTATAAAAATCTCTTACCCCAACCGGTCGCAGCAGATGGCCGCCCCTCCCTGAGCCTGGTTCTGCTGGAGGTTTCTTCCTGTTAAAAGGGAGTTTTTCCTTTCCACTGTCGCCAAAGTGCTTGCTCATAGGGTTTCATATGATTGTTGGGTTTTTCTCTGTATGTATTATTGTAGGGTCTACCTTACAATATAAAGCGCTTTCAGGCGACTGTTGTTGTGATTTGGCGTTATATAAATATATAAATAAATTGAATAAAAATGGCAGTTAACAGTTAAATCAGTACGTGAGCTGAACCCCTTAAAGTAAAGCTGGAAGTCTCCGCTTTAGACATATGTTGATTGATTGCTTTAACTTGTCCCATATTAGCTATGAAATATCTGAAAAATGCATATGTCAATATAAATGCTCTTTTTAAACATTTTTATGTGAAACTTTTCCTTTAAAAAAGTTTTGCACATGTGATAAGCCCATACACTTACAGATGTCATTTGTTTTTCATTTTTAAGGGTTTGTTGGGATATTTTTTCCAACTGGACCTTTGATATTTGACTTAAGTTCATTTAAACAGCCACTTAACTTCTTTTTACTGTAGAAACACATCAAACAGTGGAATTTCTTCTACTTCTTTTATTCTGTGTCAACTATTTGATTTTCATTTTTTAATTTCCTCTCACTTATCTGTCTCTGTCCTCTTGGTATTTATCCTTGTCTTCCCTTTGTAGTGCAAGCGACTAGTTCTCAAACAATGTCACATGATGCTAAACCTGGTTGAATAAGACACCAGTGAAAGAAAATTACACGGGGTCTCTGCGCCACCTTCCTGTTGCAGGAGCTGCTTCCTGACAATAGTGAGTGGATTAAGGAGGTTGAAGGTGACAGACGTAGGAGGGGTGGTGAAAGAAGAGAGGTTCTCGAATCTTCCTCTAGTTATTAGAGCTGCATTCCTCTGTGCCTTACAGACTTACATGCATGTGCGCACACAAATAAAACCCTCACTTCATCCACCTCATTTCACATCCTGTTTGCATGAAACCTGGAATAGGAGACATGAATAAGGGAAAATGCAGATATGATGGGCAGTCGAAATTTTTCATGTGTTGGATGATGAAAAGCAGCTGTCCAATCCAATCCACCAACAAATTTGTGATTCAAACCACAGTTGCTGCTGTCTTTCTATTTGGTTTCTTCACAGTGTGACAATAACAATCCCAGTCCTCCCTCCTTCCCACTGCAGCACGAGGGGTGGGCACGAGAAAATGAGATCTGACATGTTTAAGTAAAAACAGATGAGAGTTGGAAGACAAAAAAAGGAAGGGTAGATGGAAGGGAAACGAGAGTGGGAGATACAAGTTAACAAGCCATTATAGCAGCTTCTGTATGTACATGTTTGGTTCAGACGTGAGTCGAGGAAAACAGTGATGGAGATGGATTGAGAAAAGGGGCCCTGGTTGTTTTCTTCAGAAGAAGACGGGGAGTAAGGCAAATGAATCAAGCAGACTTTACACTATAAAGTTGTGCTTTTTTGGTTAGACAACATAAGGCCACAGATAGCTGTGGTGCTTAAGCTGAGTTGGCCAGTGCGCAATATACGTAAATGACAGCAGAAGCCCTGAAATTTATTATGAAAAACACAGGATTGCATCTTTAATTTTTTCAATGGGAACTTTGTGGGTTTTAAAATGTGGTGGGGTTTTCAATTTGTCACGGCTGAATGTGGAGAGGACCCTAATCCAGGACAATGCTGGCAAAATCTACAAATAAAGACAAGTATTACTTTGGGCAAAACAAAGTAACAGAAACCATAACACTAAAGACACTGGAACAAAGACTAAGAGAACAACAGTATTTATACACAGAGGGCTGTTTACGAAAACCGGACTATTTATACACGTAGGGTAACAAGGCACAGGTGATGACAAAAGTAACGACTATCAGGGCAATCAGGGGAAATGAATAGGAAGTAAAACTAACACAGGACACAAAGAAAAACATATTTAAAATAAAAAGGGGAGTAAACAAAGTAAACCCATACAGATATGAATGCTAACTGTTCATTTGAAGACAAGCTTTTAAAATAGCATAGCAAACGCTCAACATGGTCATATGTATTGTTACTGAAATAATCACTGTCTCGCCCATTTCTACACTAATGTTTGACTTGTTTTTTGAAAGGTTGTTGGTTGTTGTTGGTATCCGACAATTTAAAACATAACGGTGATAAACGCTAGGTGGAGTGGCCCCCTGTGAAGTTTTTGCCTAGGGCCCTAATAGACTCTGGGAACACCACTGTCTAAAAGGCATTCCATTTACAGCTGACTTTCCTTCTGTGTTTAAATTCAACAAATCAAACCATGGTTGGAAAGAACATACACAAACAAACAAAAAAAGGGTAAGGTATTGGAAACACGGAGGGAAAGAGGAGGAAAATTAAGGTTTTTGGAAGAAAAAGATGTCTTTTTTTTCTTTCGTTTATCAACTGGGGTTACTGGTAAGTATAACTCAGTAACAAAAACAGTGTCAAGGTCGGAGCTTGGCATGGATCTGAACTATTTCCACAATTATTAGGTATAAAGTTTTATTTTGGCTTGGAAGGTTCGTCTCACTAGTTTCGTTTTCCACCAGCTGTCTTTAATACTTTATGCAATCAATCATTTTTACCCAGTTTTGTTTCCTTTCCTCACACTCCACATGCCTCGCCTCCCTCTTCCCTTCTTTCTTTTTCAGATTTCTCCTGTTAATACTTGCCTTTTCCCGCCACCATTTTTATATTTCCTTTCCCTCTCTTCTCCTGGTTTTTTCTTGTTCCCATCTTCGTTCATCCCATCTTCTCCCCTCCTTACTGTCTCTTTTTTTGTTTACTTTTTATAACTCCACATAACTCTTATTTTACTCCTTTTTGTTGTTATTTCACTCCATGGTTTCCTCTTCTGCAGGGAGCATCTAATAGCTCCTGTCTCTCTCTCTCTCTCTCTCCTTCTCTAAGCCGCAGCCCACTCCCTCCTTCATCATTATCCTCTTCTCCCTGTAAACACTTTAGCTGCCTGGAGGACACACACACACACACATTAGAGGCACATTTAGAGGCACATGACTCTGCGAGTGTGTTATGGCTTTGCAAAGCTTCATCCTGGAGTAGATAATGAAGCCAGAGAGCAGCCACACTGCCATCCCTAAAAGGACTGGAAAGAAGGAAGGGAGGAAGAGACCAGTTCCTTTTCTTTCTGTTAGTACCCATTTATCTCCTTTTGTCCCTCAGGCTGCTTGAAGTTGCTGCTTTTTTCTTGAAATCTAAAGACTGACAGTAAAAATCTAAAACTCTCGTGTTAATTTAAGCTTTTCAGACTTTTTAGTCTTTTTTTTCCCTCCCTGAGAAAATTCCAGTTTGACTGTGAGTCAGAGAGGAAATTGAACCTCTCACCCTGATGCAGTATTCAACAAAGCAATCATCAAAGTCATTTCCTTGAGCTGAGAGATTGAGGGAAACTCAGCTAGAGCGCGTTTGGCTTAGAGAAGCCAGACACTGCTGAATTATTTGCAGTCAGTGCCCATCAATGGTTCAAATCAAATTAAAAGTACTGCTGATCCGGCTCGCTGAGGCTGCCTTTGTGAGGAGCTCCGTTCAGTAACAGTCAACAGGTGGCACAGCATTCATCTTATTCACGCTGCACTCGCTCTCTGGCCTTTGGCGGAGATTTAAAGGAATGCATGTGTAAAATCTCCATCTTCAAGGTAGAAAGACGCCATTCAGTGCAGAAAGTGTTTTTGTTGTTGCCCGTAGTCTCAAGTCCAAGACAAAACTTTGTGTTTTTATTGTGCATTCATCGAAACAACTGGAAAAATTAATTTATGACTGAGAAAATTCCAGGGAGCACTCCACCTCCTCCTGAAGTTGGAGGAATAGTTTGGAAAGTCAGAGAAAGTTTAGATGCGGGTGTAACTTTTGACCTAGGTTAGTCAGGAAAAACATTTATTTGCAATATATTGAGCAACAGAGAACAACATTGAGTTGAAGGAATAAAATACAGCACATTATCTTAATATCATTCCAACTTTGAATCACATGTAACTGGAGGAACGATTTCCAGGTTGGGGAATGTGACCATGAGTGAGCATGTGATTTAATGTAATAGACGCATGTCTGTTGTTTGGTTAAAGGGCCTTATAACACCGTTGCGCTGTCTGCAGGGTTCAAACAGGCAGTTGAAGGACGCCTTGACACGTGACAAAAACAGAGACTTGATCTTTCAGCTTTCACACACTGAGACGCAAGAGCCACAGTCTCCCTGCTTTTCTCACCCCCTGAGAAACGCAGGGAGGCAGGAAGATGTGAGGTAAAACGTGTCACATATTCTGCCTCTCTATCATACACTCAAACTCAAGTGAGGAAGCTGTGGTAGCCTCATAATAATATCTGCGCTCTAGTGCCCCCATGTGGCTACAACAAGAACTGACAGCTTTGTTTTGCACTGGATAATTTGACTATTTTACAGATGAGACAAAAATGAAATTAAGGGCCAAGATATGGGCTTGCTGTGGTAGTAAACACAAGATAGGTGTGTTAAAAGGGAGATTACACTAACTGTACTAACAGAAATACAGAATACGGTGACTGAATAACTACCACGAGGCAAAAACAAGCTATTAAAAGTTAAATTTAACTCTGAAATAATGGAGACAATGCAAAACTTCTCAGTTTAAGAGGAAATAAGTTTTAAAAAATAGAGGACAAAAATCAAAAGTTGACATATTTTGACTCAACTGCACTGCACTACTACACTGTACACACACTGCACGACCATTTAGATATATGACCTGTGGGAAGCTCCAGAACAGCTGGTAGCTGGGCTGTACGTGTCACGGTAACAGAAACGTGCTGTAAATGAAGTTACACTTCACAGGGGTTCCTCGCTGCAGAAGAGAACACCTGTGAGGATGAATATGCATGGATATTTCGCTAAATGCAGAGTTTCCTTGACAGAGGACGTCAGCGGAGGCAGCAGCAGAACGTAAAGAGAGGCGAGGAAGATGTTCTCTGCAGCCAGAACACATTTCAGCTCTGCCTGTCTGAGCTAAATTTAACCAAACTGTGAACTCAGAGCTCCGCTTCAAACTGTCAGCCAACAATGTTCCTTCACCTATTTTGAATTTACACTCAGCGGCTTAATGACAACAAATGAGGCCTAAGTTGACTGCTGGTAAACACGCAGAGCATCTTTAGTCTAGACAAATATAACTCCATTTATGCATCGTACAGGCCAAGATTTCGCTTTGTGTTTCTAATCGTTTGGAAGGAAATGTTTAAAACTTTGAATTATTCATGGTTTTGGTGAAAAAAGGTGCAGAAATATGTTTGAATTTACATGGAAACTGGCTTATTTCACCCATTTCTTACGCACTGCCTTGTGCGTAAATACTGAAACAATTTAGTGACAAACACAAATGATTTGCTTGTTTTATGGGTACATGTAGTCTTTCTCCTGTGGGCTCCTGGCAGCTTTACACCTTGATGAGCAGACAAATTACGAGTCAGATTTATAGCTGAAGTTGAGTTAATAAAAGGATACCAAGCTGACACAATGTAACACAGAAACAGCAGCAAACATTCAGCAAAATCAGCTTAAAGTTTATCATTTAAGTGATGAAATTACAGTGAAAACGTTTTAATCTGCTTCCTTTAGGAATACAAAGTTCTCTTCTGTGCTGGGTATGACTTTTATTTCTAATAATGTTATTAGTTTGTAAATTATGGATGTTCACAAGTTGCTGGAAACATTCTTCAGGGATTTTAGTCCGTGTTGACATGACAGCATCATGCAGTTGCTGCCGATTTGTTGGCTGTTCATCTATGATGTGAATCTCTCGTTCTTCCCCATCCCAAAGGTGCTCTACTGGATCTTGTGACTGTGGAGGCTGTTCGAGTACAGTGAACTCAACTATCACGTTCAGGAACATGCAGCAATCAGTGGGTACACTGTGCTAACAGAGGGATAAACATGGTCAGCAACAACACTCAGATAGACTGTGTTGTTTAAACAATGATCAGTTGTGCCCAAAGTATTCCTCACATTCCTCACACGACTCTGATAAGGATAAGCGGAAGAGAATGGATGGATGCCAAATTCTGACCCCAACATCTGAATGTCGCAGTAGAAATCAAAATTCCCGTGTTTCCCGTTCTTAGTTGACAGCAGTGGCACCCAGTGTGGTCTTCTGCTGCTGTGGCTCCTCTGCTTCAAGGTTCAACATGTGCATTCAGAGATGCTCTTCTGCATGTCTTGGTTGTAAAAGTGTTTGACTTACTGTTGCTTTGCTGTGAGCTTGAAGTAATCTGTCCATTTTCATATGATCTCTAGCATCACAAAAACATTTAAAACCAGAAAACTGATGCTCACTCGATATTTTCACTTTTTCAGACCATTCTCTGAACAGCCTGTCTGACACCAACAACCTTGCCACATTGAAAGTCACTTAAATCAAGTTTCTTGACCATTTCTACATTTCTAAATAGACTGAGTTGCTGCCATATGATTGGCTAAACAGATATTTGCAACAGATAAGTCGGAGATTTGACTAATATAGCTTTATAGTGTTACTTTAAAGGTCTTCATTTCATTCAAAATAAAATCCAAGACGTGCAGAAGCCAGATAAGGATTAAGCTGCACATAAAAGCTCATTTCCTGGATCCAAAGAGAGACTTCCTGAACTGATCTGACTGCAGCTTCAACTTGAGATCTGCGCACACACACACACATAGTCCAGTACTGTAAATTCACTGGCATCTTTTTCTGACTTCACGCCAACACCACTCTGCTCGCAGATTCATGAGTTGCACTAAAAATATATTATGAGGCCCACTTTTTAACAAAGGATACATTTTAAATCCCACGCTTTAAGAATGTTAATTATTTATGGAGAAATTGTGGGAAATTAAAATAACTACTTGCAGGCAAGAAAACACCCTACAGCCTGGAGTCAGGTACCAGCTTTTTTTATACTTTTTAAAAATTGTACCAGAATGTTTCTTTTGAAAAGTATTATTGTTAATGGTCATAAAGAGAGAAAACAGAAGTAGAGGGGAAATTATGAGCAGAGAGTATTGGGAAAGAAAAAAAAGGAGAAACCTGTTTTGTCTCTTGTTTTGATGGTTAGCTTACTAAATGGATGTTATCAGCTATCTGTCCCATGGTTATCACTACAAGATGTCTTCCTCTGCCTATTGGGAGGTCCTTATCACCTCACTCCATGGTGTTTTTTCCTGCTAAACAGAAGCAGTATTGTGTGGTATGCTTCCACATTAAAATAGCAGCAAAAATAGCAGCCTTACATTTGGAAGCAGGAGGGTTAGCTAACTGTGAACGAGACTTTGACAGCCAACTTTTTGGGGGCTAAGTTTAATATTTTTTTATTTGTTTTTTCTATTTTATGTTTGCTTTTGTTTTCCTTGTTGTTTGGTTAGGATTAGGAACCAACATGTTTACATTTATTTCTCCTTCACAAGACTAAAGATACCTTACAAAGTCGTGTATGCTAGCGTACTACATTTACCATCAAGTTGAAGATTCATATTTTCCGCTCATTTTCAATTAACTTGAATTTTAATGGTCACCAGTATATATGAAACCACCAGTTAAATCTAATAAAACAATATTTTTTTAAAAAGTTTGGTGACTTTGGTCCAAAATAAGATTTAAAAAGCTTTTACTTTGAAGTTATATTTTTACCATCATCTCTGCTGGAATTCTCACATAGATTTCAGTTCAGGATTTGATGAGTGCTTGTGTGTCTCTTACAATATTTCTGATTTATAGGTAGTATTAAAGATAGACATAGCGAGCGGTGCTATAGTTCACCTGGTCGAGCAAGTGACCAGTATACTGAAGTCTACTGTAGGGCTTGGGGTCTTACTCCTCCTAGACCATTTCCTGCATGTCTTTTACTCGTATTCTCATCTCAAATATCCTGTTAACTCTCCAATGTCCCAAAAAGTTGATTCTGTTCATCTGGACGTAGTGTTTTCAGTGGGATAAACGTTTCGTCACTCATCCAAGTGACTTCTTCAGTCTCAGCTGACTGCAGGTTTCCCCAATATTATAAACAGTACATTTGCATAATGACTGAACAGAATCAACTTTTTGGGATTTACTTACCTGGATGATTGAGCATGCATCAAGATGTATCCAGTGTCCTGTCTAATAATTATTTCTTTGCAAAAGAAAAGATGGATGAACTCTGATGTCACCCATTTCTTAAGTCTTAAGGTGAGCTTGGTGTTTTCAAACTGGATCAGACCAGGGGGTTGATATGACTGTGAAAAACACTGCTCATTGTCTAAAAGTCTGTCAATCACAAGTTCTTAGCTAATGAGAACATTCTGGAAAATCTTTCCATCTG
>VUQG01015744.1:0-21489 GCA_015106755.1 Etia nguti | reverse complement strand
CCATCTGAGACTTGGGATGATCAAAATATACAAAATGTACTCTACAGGACTGGAATTCTCTTTGTAATCACAGATATTGCTCCGTGGTTGACATAAGAAAATGCAGGTTTAAAGCATTTCTGTGTTGTCTTCATTTTTCAGGCCTAAAAGGTGCTTCTATCCTTTTTACTGTCTGTGCTATGACTACTACAGGAGATTTTACATCCACTTCTTCACAAGACCACTAGAGGTCTTCTGCATAATCTGTGCTGCTCTCTGTTTAACACTGATCGCAGTGGATGATAACAACCCATTGAGCTGAGTTAGCAGGTAGAGGAGGGCTTCTACTGGTGATATGCACAGGGCTGATAACTGATAAGAGCCAGTGAATGGGCTGATAACATCAGGAGGACACGGTAAAGTAAGATAAGAAGATTAAAAATGAGGGCCCGAGAGTGAGATAAGGTGAAAAATGGGGAGGCACAGCCAAAAGCACTGAGAGTTAAATCCTGAAATGAGCCACCAGGAAGAATCCTGAATCCACTATATTGATTTCGTGTCTCGGAAAGTTCAGTAGATTTATTGTTTCTCTCCCAACAAAGATTCAAATCTCTCCACTTTTAAATACAAATTCAATGGCTTTGTCCTTTCCCAGTTTAATTTACTGTATTATATCTATTTACTCTGGAGGAGGCTGTAAAACTTTGTAAAAGAAGTGTGATACAAATCATCAATGAAGCTCACTTCTGTCTGATGACAGCAATGAGGGGAGTTGCTGAGGATATTCGTAACTTTTCTCTCGGTAAGCACTGCTGTTAGCGGCTGCTAGCCTCTGTTAGCTGCTATTAACAGGCGTAAATAAAAGTTTCTTATCTAACAATGTTGGACTCGGACACTTTGTAAATAAACTCTTATAAGATATGAGAATGTAATAATCCTTTTTCAGATTGAAAGTGTGATTTTTAGAAAACTTGACCCTAACATTAGCTGGCATAACATTAGCTTATTACCAGCTACAATGAAAAACACAGACTGACCATCTCTTGTGTATTTAACACAAATCCCTCATGTTTTAGAGTTAAGTGTTAATTTAACTCAATTGTTTAAGTTGCTCCCAAAGCAAAACATCTGTGTGCAACCAACGTCCACTACTGAATTAAGTAGTAAATCCAACATGGCCTTTTTTCAGTGTATTACTGTTGTTGATTTCCCTGGTTGTTGTCAGCTCTCCAGAGATGGGAGGGTTTCATGTGTGATTTGAATGAGTTATTTGTGTTGTGATCTGTAAATAAAAGTAACTTATTAGGTATATTACATATACTTTATTTAATTTTTAAATTAAATAACCTCAAAAAATGACTGATGGTACCTTTATGGGTGTTTTAAAATCACCCTGCACTCATTTATGGACAGCAGACAGCTGTGAGAAACATAAAGGGTGGAGATAAAATTATGGAGGGAGTGACAGTGTTATTTACGATTGGAAAAATTAAAAGAGAAAACACAAGAAGAGGCACAGCTGACAGAGTAAAATGGGAAAGCAGAGAGAAGGAGGAGAGCATGTGGAATGAAGAGAGAAAAATAAGAGTGGGGGCCTGCACTGCTCTGGTTTTGTTTTTCCGGGTGCTGCGCCAACTTTGCTAAAAGAGTTGTAGAGTAAAATTCCCCTCGAGGCTCAGTGGCTTCCTACTCCTTCCTGAGTAAAACGTGTTGTCAGGCAAAAGTGTCTGGGCTCAGCCAATCAGAAAGGCACATTTTGGTTGGAATTGCTTGGCAACAGAATTTTGTCCCAGTTAGTTTAAAAATAAAAAGTAAGTCACCAGAGACTGAAATCAACTTTAAAACCAAACATAATTACCTGTGATCGCACACACACAGACTGTGCTGTAATAATGTGATTCTGAGGACTGATTTCAGCCTCTGAGGTCGTAGCTGCCGAGTGTGTTTGTGCTCCACCTAACTGCTTCACAAGTGTTTTGTGAAAAGATCCAGCAACAAATCTATTTGGCAAATATTTTTTAGCAAATGGCTTCCTGCCATCATTATATTTTCCATCATCATGCACAATAGAAAATATATATCCTCTTATAGTGTTTGCCTCAAGACTGCCAAAGGTTACCATCAATGAAATGTTAAAACAGCTTTAAAATCAATAATTTTCCTCAGTTTTCACTTAATACAATTATATATTTTTGCATGGCCTGGTTTAATAAGTGGTATTATGCATGCTCTACGTATGCTTTTATGAACTGGAAATATATTTCTGGATTCTTTTAATGACTTTTTATAGATAAATTTATTAGGATGGGGCTGGCTAGTTTGGAAGTGTTTTTCTGTTCTGGAACATTTAAGCAACAAATACGCAACGTTTGTGATACTCAAGCAAATTAACATCATGACCGTGAAGCAGTTTCTGATGTTATAACTGCTAAAGTCTTACTAGAAGCAAGACTAGAAGCTACTCAGTCCAGTTTGGCAACAGCTCTGGACAGTTACTGCAGGTTAATAACATAACTGAATAAGAAGAAAGAATATCTTTAAATTCTTTGGACATAGGAACATAAAAATTACATGTATAAATGAATCACTCGTCAAAAAACACCCTCCTTCAAAAGTTTTTGCCTTTCAGGTCATACTTATGCTACAAATGTTAAAGTTTCACAATATTATGGATTTATTCACTGAATTCTCATAAAGATGCCACATTGCTGCCTTCTTCTTAAATTATGGTTCAGCGGTGGCATGTTGGCTGTCCAGTGGGCAGCTTCCAACTCCCTTTTTCCCTGCAGACAGTGTCAAAAATACATGGTACAACCTGTTGCCTGCCAGCCAGCCCCGGAGAAGAGAGAAGTTCTAACATACAAAGAGTTGAAGGGAAATCAAGTGTTAAAATACTTACTCGAAGAGTGCAATGACGACTCATCCAGGAGGTCACAAAACAACACACTACACCATCTAAAGAACTCCAGAAAACCACTGCTCTCCAAAAACATCTCACATTTAGCAAAAAAAAACACCTTGATGATTTCCAAGACTTCTGGGAAAATATTCTGTGGACTGACGAGACAAAAGCTGGACTTTTTGGAAGGTTTGAGTCCTGTTACATCATACATATAAAACCAACAAAGCATCTCATTCGAGAACATCAGACCAACAGTCGACCTTAAACAGGTCATTCATGCTCGAAAACCCTCCAATGTGGCTGAATTAAAACAATTCCTCAAAGAAGAGAGGGTCAAAATACCTCCACAGCGGTGTAAAAGACTCATTGCCTGTTATCACAAACAGTTGTTGCTGCCAACGGTGCCATAACCAGTTATTAGGTTTAGTTGACAGCACTATACATCAAAGATCCGGCCATGACTGGGCACAGTTGGATACCTTTGTGCTTAGTTAACACAACTCCACCAAGAAAAGTTTCAACACACGCGTGGTGCAAACGCAGATTCACCTGAACCTTCAAAACATGTGATTTGTGTGCTCAACAGCATCCGCCCAAACAACCTCCCTGTGACCTCACTATGAGGATGTCACACTTCATGAACTGGCAACAAGCACACAGAGTTATTTCTAGATATATTTGACCTGACACAGAGCAGAAAATCTTGTGGCCCAATTTCTGGGGTTACAGCCTTTCCAAACATAAAGGCATCCTCTCTCTGCTTCACGCTGCAGCTGGACGAAGAGAGGGATGACAGAGGAGAGGAAAAGAGAGAGAGATACACTTTAAATCATTTGCATGTGAAATAGACTGGCACTTAGATCAAAAAGTAGGGCTGGAAGGAGGTGCGCACACACATATATACGTGGTCCAGTCAGTTTGTGTGGGGACAGCACCAGCCCTGTGTGAGCCGAGAAACATGTGAGGCTGATTACGGAATATCTACTGCTTAGTCTGTCTAGACAGAAAGAAGGAAAGAGGGACGAAGGTGGCAGGAAACAAATGTTTAGGACAAGTGAACAAGTGTAGTAGGAGGGGAAATAAATGAATTAGGGAATGAGCCAGAAGACAGAAATGAATGCATCCGATAACAGAAATCAACAGGTGATAAAAGGTACTTGAAAAAGAAAGGAAAGGAGGTTCTAAGGAGAGAGTAAGAAAAATACTGGAAGGGATAATCAAGGGGAAAAAAGAGAAATTTGTGATTGAAGTAATGTAGGAAGGACAAGGGGCTCACTCTGAGCCACCATAAAGGGACTAAAGATCAAAACCAAATCCAACACAAAGCTGGACAGCTCAGCAGAGCCTTTTTTTGTGGCCTCAGTTTCCCGTTCTTGGCTGATAGGGGTGTGGTCTTCTGCTGCTGTAGCCCAGCTGCTTCAAGGTTTAACGTGTCCCGTGTTCAGAGATTCTTCGCGGCACACCTTGATTGCAACAAGTGGTTATTCCGGTTACTTCTAATTACTCTGGCATTCTCCTCTGACCTCTGGGATCAAACATGGTATTTTCCCGAGAGAACTGCCGCTCACTGGATATTTTCTCTTTTTCAGACCATTCTCTGTAAACCATAGAGATGGTTGTGTGTGAAAATGTCAGCAGGTCAGCAGTTTCAGAAATACTCAGACCAGCCCGTCTGGCAGAAACAGGGATGCCACATTCAAATCACTCAAATCTCCTTTCTTCTACATTTTGATGCTCTTTTTAAACTTCAGCAGCTTGTCTTGACCATGTCTACATGCCTAAATGCACTGAGCTTATTAAATATTTGTGTTGACAAACTGTTCAACAAACAGGTGTACCTAATTATGTGACCAAGAACTGAATATACACACACACACACTCTTGTTTTCATATCTTAGTGAGGACATCTAATTGAAAAACTGCTTTCGCTAGCTGCTTAGCCTAACCAACAAAGATGAATGCCTAACCCTAACTGTCAGCCTAAAGCTAACCACAACCTAATTGTAACCCTGTCACTAAAACCACATTTTGAGCTTCAAAAATGCCTTCAAACTCGTGGGGATGGGCATTTCGTCCCCCATAAGGGCTGCTGGTATAGTAAGTATAGTGGAATGCCAATTTTCTGTCTTCACAAAGATGTCTAAACATGGTGCAAACACACACACATATCGTTTTATATATGTCTTAATATAAAAGGATGTATAGTATGATATGACAACATGCAGAAGTCAGGGTCTGACTTTCAGCTCTCGAGCTTTTCAACAGAAAATCCAAATACCAAACCTCGAATGACCTTCAGCAGAGAGAAAACTGCACCGTCAGAGTGAGCACATAAACAACAGACAAGCACGTCATTGTCAGCCAGGCTGGTAATAACAGTCACACACACACATACATGAACACACACATCCCCACAGACCACAGAGAAGAAGGAACTTCTGGATAAGCAGCATTCTCCAAACCTGTCCGGTGAGTTACAGTTTTTAATACTCTGTTGATCTTGGTGTAAATACAAAGTGAATGTCATATGTAACGCACACATACATAAAAAAGTATCCAGTAGTTATTGCACAAACACACATGCATTCTTTAAACTGGAACGCCCGCTGGAAATCAACCCTACTGAAACACACACACACACGGACTAATAGAGAAGCTGATGAATGACGCGCTCCTTCTCAGAGGGCATAACACTGTAACGATCTTTCATTTTCAACCACACACCCACCAATCCATCTTTCCTTCTTCCTTCTCTTTAATTTTTCCTTTTACCCAGCATTCCTTAGCCAACTTTCACTTTGTCACCTCTCACTTTCTTTTATTCAATCTCATTCTAATTTTATCTTCTTATTCTGTCCTTGTTACTTTGCTCCTTTCTTTCCGTGCATCGCTCCTCTTTCGTTATTATTTTGTTAAAGTTTTAATTTACTCTACTCCCTTATTTTTCCTGCATGTTTAGCTGCTCCAATTCAGTTAAAATTAAGTGCCAAAGCACACATTACAGTAAAGTAATGAAATTGACAGCGTGGAAAAGCGGTAGTGAGATAAAGAACAGGAAAGCAGGCAGATGAGATCATTTGGGGATTGAATGGGGTCAAGTTGGAGACTACATGCAATCTGTTTGTAACAAAATGGAGATTAATTTTGATGTAATGGCAATAATCAAAAATTTATTGCCGTCTGCTGCAAATGATTGCAATGTGTTGGTAATCTGTCTGTTTATAAATTGTGGCTATTTAGATGGACAATCTGTCTGATTGCAGTCAGAATGAGTAGGACAAAACTATTGCTTGGAGATAGGTTGCCTACCATCAGGCAACTTGTGTAATCACACAACAATTGAAAGTGGTCACCCAGAGATCACGGTTATTGCAGGCTCAATCTCTGGGTGATGTTTGTCAACGCAACTACTTGTAACTTTTCTCAGACCACAAAAAAGTCAATGCAATCACTGGGAAACCACCGATTTTTTTCCACATTGCTGTCTTATTTTTACTTTAGTGTGATGGAGCTACAGGTTTTTCCTTCATTTCTGAACATCATGGTGTCAGGAGAATCCCTGATGACCATGCATAACCATGGATTAAACTAGAAGCCTGCTATGGCACATTATGCAATTTTCAGTTAATCTCTCCAATCTTCTCGCTCTCCTCTTTATACCTCTCTGTCCTCCCAGTTTCCTTCCTCACAAAATTAACTGTTTGTTCTTCTTGTCTTTCGCCTGCCCTCTGTCATCTGCCATCACCTGACAATCTGTGGAATGAGACTGAAATGAGAAAAAAAAAGGCAGCTGAAACACAACACTGCCAAGAAAAAGATGGAAAAAGACAGCAGCAATGGGAGACACAAGACGAGTGACAGTTTGACCAATGAGACTGAGCTGACAGGTGAAAACGGGGAGATGCACCACAGTGAAAGATGTGAGGAACGAACGGGGAAATCTGAAGAGTGCAAGCCAGGCGACAGTAACTCATTGGTAGGATGTCAAGAGGTAGATTTATTTGTCCCTTGGAGTCTAAAAAATGCAGCATTTCAAAACCCTTTCGACTCGCCACAGAACAAGCTTACTTACTTACAATGCTTACAGCCTACTTTTTTTTACTCACGATTTATGCTGCCAAAAAACAAGAAAGCTACTGTGTTATTTGAGAATTGGGCCTGTTCTGTAAAATCTAGACGTAATCCTAACAGGACCGTAATGAAAATATAGACATAAAAAAAAACTGAAAATGGAGAAACAAAACAAAACAGGGAGAATGTTATTTCCTCTGAGTATCTGAGACAAATACATACAAGTACAGCTGCCCAGGGTGAATGAGAGGCCGATGGAAATCACTCTTATACAAACGAAATCCGCTGACTCAACTGAAACCCAGCTGAGGGAGATACTTTAATTAGCACAGAGCATGTTTCTCCCACTGCTGAGCAACAGACTGAAGATGAGTCTGTTGGTATCTGGGCCAGGAGCTGCCTGCAGGCTGGAGAAGTTCTCAGTTTCAGGCTCAGTCCAGCTGGGAAATCACAGACAGGGAATTTGAACAGAGAAAGATTCCTATCATAACTGGTCAGCGAGGTTTCCAGGAGCAAGGAACTTTAACTTCTGTTTCACCTGACAACACATAGACACGAAAAAAGATGGATGTAGCCACTGTGATGTCACCCAGGGAACATAGACTTTGGATGTTTTGCAGAAATGTGACCATTAACCATAAGATGTTAAAGATCAAGTTAATACAGGCCTAGAGACAGGTCCGTGACCAGGTCATAAGCAAATATATGGATTCCCTGAATATTGGCGAGTAGTTGCTGGACGTTAATGTCACTTGCTGTGAAAGTTGGTCACGAAAGCCCCAGTCACACAGACCTAGACACCAGCTGGCAACAACCTGCTAATCACAGGGCACTTGTATTTCCCAACCGGCTGGCAAATGGTTGACAGAGGTTCCTGACAGTCACAGCTGTGAAATTGTGAAATTGTTCACAAGGAGGGTTTTGGTGCAAAACCCTCCTTGTGAGCCACAGCAGATTGTTGCCTCAGTTCCCTCTAGTTTGCATGGCAGACAGCAACTTGACCACAAACACTTGCCAACTGTAAAAAGTGCAATGAAACTTGGTAACCGTTTGCCGTCAAAGTGTACCTTTCAAAAACTGTTTCAAATGGCTATGGCAAGGTGCTTGCTGGTTTCTCAATTGGTCTAAGATTAAAACTCTGGTCACGGGTTCAAATCTCGCTAGTCCTAGACATATTTAAGGAGACCACAAGCCAGTGTACTTCTAGTGTTAGTCCCCAGACCTGATAAATGAGAAGGGCTGCATTTGGCATAAGGTCTTTACCAAATCAAACATGCAAACCATCAAAAATAGGGTTGTTTGGACTCACTGAAATCACTTATTAAAATCACAAAATTTGAAAAAATGTTTTGATAGGTTTTATTTGTGATTGGACCATCAGTGGAGTTTATCAACAGCATTAGAGACCTACAGGAAAAAGGCTAAATTCCAGTATGGTCTAGCGGTTAGGATTCCTGGTTTTCACCCAGGCAGCCCGGGTTCAACTCCTGGTATGGTAAGATGTCTTTAAGCTTTGCAAATCAGTTGGTGGCTTTCAGGAGACAACTGGGCTTTTGGAACAGCAGATGGATGTTAACTGCCATTTTACTGCCAGCAACATCCAGCAGTCGGAATAGATGGTCAGGAGAGAGAAGTAAGTGTTCCCCAACCACTGGTTTCAACCTCCAGAAACCACTGTTGAAGGCACTTTTATGGAACGTCATTGCTAAAGTCCCAGGTCTAGGGATCACCAAGCAACCGCCCTATAACCACTGGTTTGCCAACCAGTTTTTTCAGAACTGGTTGGCACAAACCTCCTTGTGATTGCTTTGGTTGCTAAAATATTTGTGGAGTTGTACTTAAATATAAATTATGGACTTCTGAAACATGTTGACTTCACTTTGACCTTCTCCATTTCCAGTTTGTGTGGCACTTCATCAAGTTTTACTACCATTTGACTAGTAGTTAGCGAGTATTTATAGACAGATGTGAAAAACTACAGGCAACCATGGCAACTTGCTAGTAACCAATGCAATCACTACCAGGTTTCTAGTGTGGTGCCCTCTTTCGACAAGTCACAGGCAGCAACCTCCAGGAACCACTAGCCAACTATTAAGGCAATGAACATTGTTTACTAGCAACCAGTGGTTGTGTAACATCCAATATATTCAACAGAGTTTAACATCCAGGCATTTATGACAGAAATCTAGAAGTTAGCAGTATGATAGCTAGCTACTCGATATTTCAATACAGATGATATATTCCTGACACATTACTCAAGAAAAACAGCTTTGCCAAAGATTTGGAAAGAAAGCTCAATCCCAGCTTTGTCAACTGAAGCTTGTTGACAAATGATAATCTCCTACCTTTACCTCTTCAGAGCTGTGGTTCGGCTAATGTAAACACATTAACACCTATGAGATATAGGAAGAGGTTAAGTCCTGATACTAAGCTTCACAGTGAAACCTTAGTCAGCCTGAGGGGATCTTTTCTGAAGCTTTACACTCAGTGTAAAATGACAGTTTAAAAAAAACACATACTAAAAAAACAAAAAGTGCTAATAAGAAGCTTTAGAGGCTGAGATTGGCATTACTTTAAGAGGCAACATGATTTGAATCGATGAAATGTCACATTTATGAACTGCATCACAGTCGGCAGGAGGAGGTTTGGGCCTACAGTCCACACTAAAGCTGAAATTCAGACTTCTGTCAGATTTAAGCACTTAGAATAAAGTTACAAGAAGACTTTGGTTTTAATTAAATAAAAAAAAATACTTATCTTCCACAGACTGATTTGTTGCAATCACAATCTGAGATCAAAAGACACCTATCTCCCTTCTGTCCCCCAGGCAGGGTACAGACAAAAGCTTAATAGAACACGACTTAATGACTGTGTGGTGAATATATGACACAGTTTAGCTAATTTTCTTTGTCTTTATCTTTCTACTCTTCCTATTTCAGATTGTAAATGATCCAGAAATGTTTCATTTCCAAGCCTGATGTTATCCCAACCCTTGGAACACGACATTATAACTGCTTTACTTTCTCAAACCACTCCTGTACTTACTCAGAGTTACTCCTGTAACTAGTTTCCTTTCATGTCTCTGTTATCTACATTTGATCCCACTATCCCCCTCTTTTTTCCCATATGTCGAGTAGGTTTCATAATTTCTTGGCTCAATATACTTTTATGTTCGCATCAGAACCAACAAAATTTATAAATCATGTCCAAATCCGGGCTAATTGGTGGTTATGTAAAAGTGTCCCACGCGATGCAGCTACTGCTCTACCAGCACCCCCACTGCTGTAGCCTTACATGTGAAGTTAGAGACGCAAAGATGCTTGATAAGCCTGGAATACTTAGCTTCAAATAACCCACCGTCAAAAACCTACTCCCCGCCCAGCTCATATTTCTGTTTGGCCCTATCAGAGGAGTAAAATGTGACTCTTTGATACCACAATACTCTGCCAGAAGTCTAAATGTCAGGCCTGTTTCCTTCTAGTCCACTGCCTCCAGCTTCAGACCCCCCAGGCTCAGTGTGTGTTTGTATGTGTGTCTGTGTTTGGGTTTGACTTCTGGGAAAATAGCTTTAATGTCACCACAAGCTAAAGCACACCTGACTGCACTACCAGACTTTATTCACATCTAATTCACAGACTAATTAAGTTTTCAGAACTCATAGATGTGAATAAAACATCTTCCAGAACCTAAAAAAAGAAGTCCAGTTGCTTAAGCACTTAACACCTGGATGATTGAGAACAAAGACAGAGGCATTTTTCAATGTGTCTTTCGATTGGACCTGCACAGTTTGTGGATACAGCTTCATAACACTAACAGTCATTCCCCCAAAAATGACATGGCAGTGATCTGTTAATTCTGAAGACTTCAAGAGTGGGTCTAAGATTTCTGTGAAGAGCTTGTATATCACATGATCCATCCTCTTCTTCTCATGCCTGGCAGCTCCACCTTCAACATCCTTTTCCCAGTATATCCACTATTCATCCTCTGCACATGACCAAACCATCTCAGCCTTGCCTTTGTAACTTTGCAACTTAAAACGACATGTGGAAGCAAAAACATCCAAAGGAAAAAGGTCTGTAACATGGACAATAATGTGCTACTAATTTCCAATTTTAAAAAAACGAACTTAGTCTAAAAAAAACCCCAAACCATGCAGTTTGCATTTTTATTTCATGAAACCAGGACATTAGTGATATCTTGGTAACTGATTTGGATGAAATACCCGTTCCAACACAGCAGTAAATTAACTTTAACCTAATGAAAATCACTGCATTTGGCAACAGCTTGGGGTCAAGCTGAGCTTCACAAAAGCGCAATTGGTTAAAGTCCTGTGAGACCGAGATGTTTCCTCTTTCATTCAGGCTCTCTAACAACAGGACTTTTAGGAGACACAGACAAATGAACTCATTTAAAAGTGTCAGGCACACTGAAATGTCAGACTGCTCTTTGGGAGCTGCTCCAGTCACACACACAAAAGATCCAACAGAGAGACAGATGGAGAGCTGATGAGTTAGGCTCATCTTCTTTCTTTTTATTCCTTCTTTGAAATCTACTGGGAAATTTCCTTCAGGGAAACAAACATTTCAAGGTACATTATAATCCGAGTGCCACTTTGAGCCCTGTCATGTGAGCTGGGTTAAACAGCAGACCGTCCTTCAGCCTGAAGCTGCTTGGCATGAACAAACGCCAGTTTGTTGTTTGTCCGTGTGACACAACTCTTATAGTCAGATAACAAAATGTTCCTCAAATGGGGCCAAAAACATAACCGGTAACTAACTAATGCTTTTTTTTTTTTTTAAAGCCACAGTACTAATAAACAAATTAAATGAAAAAGAGAAAAATATCTTTATGCAGTTCTGCTCTCCTTATTCCAAGTCCCTACTACCTGTGCATATACTGTACACATGATTCAAGTGACCTATCACTTGCAAATGGGTCAGAAAATATATATTTTTCCCTAGTGACTAAGTTTGCCAACTGGTCTCTAGGCCTTCGTCTCAGAGGCTAAGCTACTCACTGAGTTTTGCACCAGTTTTCAAGTTGTATTGTTAGTTTGTATTACTATACAACCACTGACTAGTTGCTAGACCCCCAGTTTCAAAAGTCCTGGGAACAACCCTCTGTATGTCCTCTAACTTGTGGACATGCACACGGATAGCTGGAGACCTGACGCTGAGTAGTCATTCCTGTTATACTACAAATGCATCCGCCTGGATGATGATTTGCTCCAGTGGACTAGTCTGTGCAGACCCTTATGCTCATTGTCTGATGATCCAACTGATATTACAAGGATCCAGGCAGACCCTAGAGGACACCGGCCCTCGAGGCCTGGAGTTCAACACCCCTGCCCTAGAGGATGTGCAGCTGCAGAAAGTATAAAATCCAAGGCTCCCAATTGGTTGCCAAATTCCCATATGATCTAGCAGTTAGGATTCCTGGTTTTCATCTAGATGTCCCGGGTTCAACTCCCGGTATGGGAATAATCCTCTCCTGTGACACAGATCCTAATGTTAGTTACTATCCTAAATATATAGTTAAGGCTGTCTTTGACAAGTTGAAAGTTCTAGCATCACAATCACATGCTGGCAGGACTCACTAACCCATACACATTTAGCAGAATGGGACATATGTTTAACATGCGCAGCATTTATGTTAAACATAAAATACACCTTAAAAGGAAAAACAACTGCTGTCATTTCTATTTCAGAAACTCGATATGTTAATATGAGTACATTTCTTCCAGTGACAAAGTTATAGAAGTGAGAGACACTTGCATAATGTATGTCTGATTACATTTAGCAACCACAACAAAAACAAAGCGCTCGCATACACAGCAGACTCACAGCATGATTTTAAATAGAAAACAGCAGATGTTTGATAGCAAAATGACTCAAATCCGCGTTTGTGTTTGTGTTTTGCGTAATGCATCCACACAGATTTCCTGAACACGAGTTCCTCCTCAGCTGCCTTTAAGCTTGCTTTTAAAGAATGAGTCAAGCACCCACACGCAAAAGGCCTCTGCGTGCCAATTGTACAGCGTAACCAGTTTTGCAACATTATATCGATTCATCATTGACTTGAGAATTTTATTGTTTCACAAAGTTTCTTAAAGTCAGCGTCCAGTTCTGCAGAAACAACTGATCTGCCTCGCCTGATCAGCAAGCATTTATTTCCTGATGCGCCGGCGCGCATCAAACCAGCGTCTTCATGTCTCCATCAGTGTTTATCTGACACACCAATCATCACCACTAACTTCCTCCTCCTCTTCCTATTTATCCACATATCTGACTGTCTCTGGTACGGGGTGGCATATTTGACATGAAAAGCTTCATCAGGAACAAAGCAGAGTGAGCTCGAACGTGTCTGCTAATAATTTCCATATCATCTGGCAGTGAACACACAAAACGAACATGAATTATTTAGCCAGACATTACGTAACAAACGAGCAGCTCCCGTTGTGAGAGTGTGTAAATATTTAAATGTGGAGCAACGAGTTTTCTATGAGTAAAGGTCCAACATGTAGGAGTTTTTATTTTTTTTCAATGCTCTGTGGCACAAAACAATAAAGAAGTGCTGAATTAGCATGAAAGTTGACGATCCAGGATGCATTTATACATCGCAGGTCATCATAGTTAACAGGAGTTCTAGATGTAAGGTGTTAACAGCTAAACAACAGCTAAAGCATTATTAAACACTTAAATCTCAGGTGCTTTGGTCTCTAGTGGAAATTTTTGTTGATGTTCACCATTTATCATCCAGTTTTTTAAGAAACTATAAGAGTTCAAGAGAGACTTTAATTAGTAACATTATTGGATGCCAATTTCCTGCCTATCTGCATAGCTCTTGTGCAGAGAACATTATTCAGCTCATTTAACCAATGTGGAACTAAAGAGACACACATGCCTGTGGTACATTCCAGCAAGTCAACAAAATCTCACCTCGGGGCAGTCTGTGATTGGCTGAAAGTTTTTTCTCGAACTGTAAATGGAAGAACCAGCAGAGTTCATCACAAAGAGGGCAAAGTGCAAAAACCCAGCGAAGAAATAGAAGCAGATTTACTTGGTTCACTACACCACAAAAAGTTTTTTTAGAACAATGGAGGGGCAAATGGAAGGGGCAAAGCAAAGACACCAGCACTAGTCCAAACACGAGTGAAAGCATCTGCGTTTCCAGTTGTTCTCCCCCCAAAGAGAGAAGGGAAGTATGTAATCCATTCGCTTTGTTTGTCAGCAGTCTAGTGTCCACAGTTTTCAAGATATCATGTTCAAATTCTGTGTGATGGTAGATACCAATAACAGCTCGAGCGGATTTAATTTTGGTGAAAATCTGATCAAGGTCGCACCAAATGTGAAAACCAATAAAAACTTCATATTACCCACAGTTTTGGATAGATTGTCTTAAAAATTCACAACGATATACTAGCAGTTGGGGGACATGGATATGTAGGATGGCTACGCACTTGACCTTGACCTCCAAGTTGATCCTCAAAATAATTTGAAGAAACAGAAATATCCAGTAATATATTACATGAAAGAGCATGGCGAGAGAAACACGTTTTATTTTTCGAATACGTTGCTCTACGACATCATATTGTCGCCCTAACAGGCTGAAGTCATGATATTGTAATAAAAGAACCATAAAACACCAAAGTTTTGGGATAGCCCTTTAGTATAGCCACTACAGCTCCTCTAGTGGTCACCAGAGGCTACGGCCCTTTCACAGCATATTTGCTGCCTGGTTTAAAAAAAACACTGTGCTGGTCTCCTTGGAAAATTTCCCCCTTTGTGACAACGGTAGAGCGATTGTTCTTCTTTATAACTCCAGGTAAGCGTGACCGTTAGGGGAGTGGCTGCTTTATTTGGCAGGTGAGATATCAATCAAAGCAGCTGCAGGAAGCTGCTGTCTACTAGTCTTTACCTCCATTCCTCAAGTCACTGAACAAGACTTCTCCACTGTGCTTGTGCTGTTGGTGCCTTTTGAAGAATTTTTAATGAAAATATCTGACAAACAGAATGACTCATGATACACACCACTCAAGAAATGTGTTAACATTTTGTTGAAGAAAGGTCCAGATTTTAATTAGTTTGTAAATTGCACTGATGATCAGGTATGTGTGTGTGTACTGCACCGATGCAGTGACAGGAAAACCTAGCAGCTCTATCGTTCCAGTAGCAGAGAGCTGTTTTCAGGAAGCAAAACCTAACAAAAGTGAAAGCTGTGCAGACTTAGCAAAGTCTAACAGTAAGAATTAGTAAGACACAGCAAATGATCCTTTGGTTTCATTAACCAGGGGCAGAATGTGAAGAAATTAACAGTAATTGTGGTCATTTTAATATCGTACAACACAGTGAAATGTATAAAACTAGGCCTTTGTTATAGGATTTCTTTACACATACGTATAGTTGTTTTCACACTGATAAAAATAGTCAGACTCATCAGTGTCACTTTAACTGCTCTAAGTTAACAACAGTAGTAAACCTATTAGTAAACTAATAATGTAGGAGAAAAACAAACACATACATTGCATATAAAAACCAGGATGACCAAATGGAGGCTTTTATGTAAGACTGGAGGAAAATTAGAGAACAATGTAAATACGCTGTATTGTAGGCAGCAGGTAGCCGTTTCCGCTTATGTGACTTTATCATGAAGAGACCAACAGAGGGCATTACTACTACCCTGCCTGGTTTTGTTTGTAGGCTTAATTAATAAGATAATTAAGATAATAAGATGAATTAAGTGAAATTTCTGAATTCAAGTAAATGTCAATTCACTGTTGTAGCTGGCTGTGGTGAAACATACTTTACATACATGCTTTATGTATGTCGCAACAGTCACGAGACAAAGAGGACTCAAATGCACGACACACGAAAGCAGAGAAAAAAAAAAAAAGAAAAAGATCGAGATCTTTAATCAAATGATAAGGCAGCATGGTGAAGAATGCATGTAAGGGGCAGTCAAGAAAGCAAGGAACACTGTAAGGATGACATCATGGAAAGCTCGAGTAAACGAACAGGACCATCGGACAATTGATCAAGAGTTGGAGAACTCGAAGTACAAGTGCTGAACGCAGGTGTGTCACAAACAGAAAGTGAACGGAACAAAAACTCAACAAAGATTTCAAAACAAACACAGCAGGGCTGCTCCCAAAGGTGTGAGCCGGAAAGTATCTTCTCTACACCTTCTTCTTCATCACACCCTCATCGTTCCACAAACACAGCTACAGTTCAGCATCTTTAAAACCCTCCTCTGACTTTACTCTGCAGGTTTCGTATACACACACACACACACACACAAACACACATCAGCCCTACAACAACATCAAGTACTTATGTGCAGACTGGTCACTTGGCCACACACTTGGCATGACGAGACAAATGCGGCACACAAAGAAGCCAACAGGACGGACACACAGCCCAAAAAGAAAAGAGCTCCACCTTTAAAGAGAAGCACTCTGAAGGATGTGATTGCCTTCTCCTCATCTTCATTGTCTCCCGTCCTCGCCTGTGCTGGTGATCGCCTCCTTTTCCAACGCATCTATCTATCTATCTATCTATCTATCTATCTATGTATGTATGTCCACTTGTCTGTCCTCTCACTTCACTCCTTTTCCCTTCTCTCTCCCTCTTATTCCTCTGTCCTCACCCCTTTGATTACACTTACCTCTCTCCCTCGCTGCCCCTCTCCTCTCTCCCTCTCTCTCTTTCACGTGGTCTCTTTCCAGCAATAAAACCAGCAACAGTGACAGTTCACATGATAAACCAATCCCATGGTGTGTTCGTGTGTGTGTCCACGAGCGCATGTTTATCCTTCCACATATCTGCACATGCTCAACGTGTCGTTTCAAATGTCACTTTAATATCCGAGCGTCAGATTTGTGAGCAGTTTGTGCAGCTGTAGTATATACAAAGTTGTGCATGTGTGTATAAAAAGTGTGTATGCGAGTGTGTGTACCCCGCCTCTATTGCACGCCATGCTGCAGTTGTTTCTGCTGCGTCAGCCTGCCCCCCCATACACACTCACAGTGAAGCAGAAATAAACACACGCACGCATAAATAAACAAACACAGAAAGCAACAGATGTTACACAAAAACAAATGCACCCACGTGCACAAGCGACACATCCTCATTGAAAAAACATCCATGTATTCAATTACGCTTTCCTGTTTTATCCTGCAGTCGCTCGTTTGTCTCACTTCATGAGTTCTAACAGCAGCTATTATTATGATTAGGTTACCATTACCATTAGGTTGTAGTACCTGATAACAGGTACTTTTTTGGCACGTGGCTCAGCCGGGTATCGAAGAAATCTGAATCAATCCGAAAATGTGACGTCAACAGACTGTGGATTCACTCGATTAGTCATGAGTGACTCCTTCAAAAAAATCTAAACTGTCATTTTTTAAAAGCTGGAAACAGCTGCAGAAAAACCGACTCCATGGTCGTCGATGTCGGTCGCCATTTCAATCCGACAAAAAGCCTGTAAACAAAGGATCTGTAAGATATTGCGTTTTTCTTCTAATAACAGCTGGTAAGATCATTACATCATTTTTTTTAAAACAGTTAAGAAGCATTCAGGCATCTGATGGTAGCGCAGGCTGTCAACCATTCAGAAGCTCAGTGGCTCTATCCCCTGGTTCCTCTCGTCCTCGTGTTGAAGTATCCTTTGGCGAGAGCACAGAGTCACATGCGTGTGAATGCTAGAATACATGCTTAGGCAGGCAGAGACACATTCAACAAAGTGTTTGTGTGGAACTAAAGCTGTGATCCTTTTTGCAGTAAGATTTAGAATGTAACACTGTACAATGATTGGGTGGACTGGATTGGTGTTTTTATTGTTTTGGCTCTTGTTTCTATGAGTACTACAGTAACAACACTTTTCTCACTACTTAAACATCCAGGAATGCAAAAAGAGCCCCGAACCCCCTCACACACACAGAATCAGAAAAGGTTTGTTTAACCAAAAGATGAAAACGCAATGTCCAGATAAACAGAATCAACTTTCTGTAAAAAAAAACCCCAACAAAAACAACAACTGTCCATCTCACATTCGCACTAATACACTTCTAATAAAACTGCTCTTTTAGAATCTATTTCTAACCCTAATCCTTTCCAAACACACGAACAAACCTAAAAAAGTTTGTAAGTCAAACATGAAGTGTGTTATTTGAACATGTTTAAAATCACTAACACGGAGGCTGTAGACAAGACCATCCTTAATTTTATGACAGCTGGAGTTTAGAATTAGAGGTTGTGATTATTTATCTACAAGTTTACTTGTCAGATTCCTGGTTTTCACCCAAGCAGCCCGCATTCGAGTCCTGGTATGGGAATGTAGCACTACAATCCAAAGTGTTTGTGCTGGAAATGATAACAATGATTGCTACCGTTAGCCAAAGTTGAACTAAGAGAGAAGGGACCATGAAGTATTAAGAGGAAGTAAAGGAAAGGCAGGCGTGTTCTTTGTTTCTGCACGCACTCTCCATGCTGTGTGGCTGAAATAAGGTTAGCTCCCCATTTTGCCTCTTAGACCAGAACAGACCCTCATGAGGCCTCAAAAATAAATCTAAATGCTGAAAGACACACCCAACTGTTATATAATGTCATGGCCCCATGTTATAGAGAACATCTCTGTTAACAACTGACAACTGAAATTCTTTTTCTTTATAACTCGTCACATCCTGTGCATTTCTAAATAAACTAATTTTCCCCACATGGCAAAATTTTAATGCAGCTCTACTTAGAAGATAAGACATAAAGCAACAATCTATTGTGGACGAGTCATGTGTTTAGAGAGGTTTCAGCAAACAAAAAACCATCAGGCATGAAGCAGCAACACGTGTGAGAGGTTTGAACCCATGCAAAAATATTAACACTGGAAGCAGAACTGCACTGCAAAATGCATTTAATTTGAGAAAGTTTGTAATAAAGGTGCATTTATCACAATCTCATAATGTTCATGTTGCTGTGTTTGTGTGCACTTTTGCAGCACGGCTATTCTTTCTTTCCTTTACGGAGTTGAAATTAGTGTCTGACTAACTACTAACATTTAAGAGAATAACACATTTTATTACATCTGCATTAAAGGTGAGTGGGTGAAATGCTGAAACCTGAAAAAAAGCTTCAACTTTAGAAGATATTTAAATGAAGTGTTTGCACTGCAATCGGATCTAGTACAGTCTGAACTGTTTACAGCTTTGTGAGGCAAAGTAACTAAGCTGTGTGAGAGTGCGACAGGGCAGCGTGCCTGTTTCACACAGGGCACTAATGACTACAGAGGGCGTATAGAGGGCATGGAGCAGCACACAGACACACATATGTAGCCAGGACAGCTGGAAAACATGAGCTGCACTGGAGACCAAAGATCACTTTCTTTATGCCAAAACTGAGCTCATGAAGCACAAATACAAATAAAAGCTCTTAACGTACAAGTACACAAAGGCAGTTTGGAAAAAGTTTTGCAAAAAGCCCCTGAAAGGCATTCTGAGGACACGTATGGAGCAGGGAGAACAGATGTTGACTCGAACAAATATTTCTATTCAAAGTTTAAAATAATTCTTTTTTTAAAAAAAATAAAGATTACGTTTGACTGTTTTCCTTTAGGTCTCCTTTGGTTTTCTTTTCGAAAAAGGTCCAGAAGTTGCTTCAAGTAAAAATATTTCTGATGTTTTATTAGATGAGGATGTAGGACTTTTTTTGCACCAACTAATTTCCCTATAACGACTGACATGGAAGAAAAACCTGAAGGGACTTCATACACTGCACCTCAGAGAAAGCAGGGAATCTGGATAAGTAAATGAGAGTTTAATGGGTGCTTCATGTTTAACTTTAAACTCTCCACATCTATTATAGGGTTTTCAGAGAATATACGCTGTGAACACAGTGTTGGGAAGGTTACTTTTAAAGTGTATTCTACTACAGATTACAGAATACATGCCCCAAAATGTATTTTGTAACGTATTCCGATGTAGAAGTGTGCAACGGGGTCTGTATGTGAACAAATGTGACTTCATTGGGTGTGGTTTTCTGTGTTGTTTAGAAAAAAGAAACAGAAACAAAATTCCATTAACAGTCAAGCTTTCTCAAATCTTTCTACAAACTGGATTTCAACTGTTAATTTAGTTAGAGCAAGGAAATACCAGAAAGGTGATTCTGTGTCTGTATGTTGTATTTTCAGTGAGAGAAATGTTTTATTACACATCAAAGTGACATCTTAAGACACCTTATCTAAAGTATATCTGCATAAAAAACAAAACTACTAAAACTGAAACTACTTGAACCAAAACTGATTAACAATGTTAATCAGTTTGTTTACACTGATTAACAATGGGCAGTTGGCTCAGTCTCATCATCATTCATATGTAAATTGCCACAACCACTGATCAATGGACAGGATTACCATTCACAGAGAGTTGGGGAATGGCTGCAATCACAGCATTGTAACATGGTGAAAGATGTACCCTTAGTCCCGCTCCCTCGGTTCAAAGATGGCCATTTGCTTTTCACATAAATGGCCTCCTTGACTGCCCGCTCAAACTAGCCTTCCTCCCTGTCCAGAATGTGAACATCCTCATCAGTAGAAGAGTGGCCACTGGACTGTAGGTCTAAATAGACTGCAGAGTCCTGCCCTGACCAGTTAGCTGTTTTGTGTTGTGCCATGCGCTTAGCCAGGGGTTGGCTGGTTTTCCTAATGTTTCATTCATGGCAATCCTAAGGGGAAGAGGGAAAAGTCTGTATTCTGCTCCTGCTTGGAGAGTATTCACTGGAGGTTGCAAAAGGGTATGCAGTTCTGCACTAAGAACCTCCTTGTGATTGCTTTGTTCACTAGCAGATTGTCACATTTGTTTACAAAAGCAAAGCTAACAGGGGCCTGCCAACAACCATCCCCATTTACCCCAGCGTAGGAATAAGACAAAGGTATACATTGGCTTAGGGAAACATTAAAGCCATGTTCCCATACCGGGAGTTGAACCCGGGCCGCCTGGGTGAAAACCAGGAATCCTAACCGCTAGACCATATGGGAGTGTGAAGCAGCCTCTCCACTGTCATGAAACCAAGGACACTCTTGTCACTCTGCAGTCTCGCTGAGTGCAACACAGCACCATCTTAACCAGTCCCCCACTGGCTGCAGGTTTTGTTTAAAAGTAGTAACTACTCAGGGAAGACACCATGAGTAAAAACCAACAAATTAATTTGAAAACTGGTGGAAAATTCTGCAAGTTGTTAAGTTGTTAAAAGAAGGTTACATCTAAGACAGGTCTCAAACTTCCAGTTAATATTCATGTCAGATTCACCAGTACTGAATGAGGTAATTACTGCCTGCATGTAGGCGGAGAAGACCATCTACTGGTAATATGGATGGGACTGGTGACCCCTATATAACGGACTGATTGAAAAACAGCTGTGATACCACCCATATGCAGACTGAAAAACAAAGTGAAAGCAGGCTGGGTATGACTCATAAATGACACCAAACACAAACGTGGAGGCCATAAAAAATGAGGTGCTAACAGAGGAAATAACAGGTCTGTGTGATGT
>VUQG01015741.1:0-23991 GCA_015106755.1 Etia nguti | reverse complement strand
AAGTGTTTGTGAACTAAAAATCAAGAATGTGGGATACTGTTTGTCCGTGATTTGGAGAGCCCAGCGTGTGCTCCCGACGCAGCGGAAACAAATTCTGTCGGGAATACCCACCGTGGCACGACAGCTGTTGTGCAGGTGAAGCCAAACTTTAATCTCAGCCAAACCGATTTACTCACGAACAAATAAAACACTGAAAAAAGCCAAACAATAACATTTTTAAGTTATCTAAGTGACTTATATATCATGTTTAACCTGAGTAGCGAAAGGCCGCGGGGGGTTTGAAAACGATGTGCGGGGAGTTGGCTGTTATCGCCCCAGCTGGCTATCGAGCTGGTGGGTAACAGACATCTCCGAAAATGTCGGAGCACTTTTGCAAATATGTGATATCTTGATAAACCGAGCAGATATTAGAAGTTTACACAGCTACATTCTCGCCTGAAAAGATCTTAAAAGTTTATTTTGTGACCCAGAAAGAGTAATAAGAGTAATATTAAAACTAAGTAGCTGCCGCCATTGTTGGAAACTGGAATTGGCTGGGCCGCGCTATGAATTCTGAGATATGGTGGGCCACGAAGGATACACCCAACCCTTCCTTCAAATCTGGGGAAAAGGAGGACGCATTTGTCGGCCACATTCGTAGACTCCTACAAGATCACTGCAAAAAGTGCAGCCTTACCTAATGTCCACCGTACTGTTACTTGTTTTATATTAAGATTTAAAAATCTAGTTGGTATTGGTATGGCGAGTAACCTTCAGTAATAGTAATAAATCACACAGCAATAGTAGATTCATGTAGTTGTAAAAAGCATGATAATATATTAAGTAATCCAGAGTATTCAGAATACATAACTCTCTTTGAGTAATGTAACAGAATACGTTACAAAATACATTTGGGGCATGTATTCTGTAATCTGTAGTGAAATACATTTTAAAAGTAACCTTCCCAACACTGGGTGTGGCTGTGGATTGCAGGCTGACTACAGGTAAGTCAGTAGGAAGGTGAGCATTCACTGCAGTGTCGAATCTGTTGAAAAACACATTTAAGTTTATTAGCTCTGTCCTCACAGCCCCAAGGTCCTCTGCTTTTGGATGGCCTGAATCCAGTGATTGTGTTGATACCACTCCACACCTCTTCGTGCTGTACTGCTGGAGTTTCCACTCTAGCTTTCTCCTGTAATTGTCCTTAGCCTATTGGATCTCGCCCTTCAACAACACCTGAACCATTTTTACTTCCTCTCCCTTCCGGAAGAAGAGGCCTTTTTCCGCTCTGAAGGCCCTCTTCTTGTCATTGAGGAGTGCTTTGATGTTCTTAGTCACCCATGGCTTGTTATTTGGGTAACAATGTACAGTCCGAGCTGGGACGCTGGAGTCACTCAGTAAACCCATTGATGGCCTTACCGTGAGGTTCACAGAGTGTCTCCTAGTCTGCCATCTTAAAACAGCCCTATAGTTCCGCTAAGGCCTCCTCCGACTACCTCCTAATACTTCTAGTGGTCACAGGCTCCATCTTCAGGGAGGAGGAACTGTTTGCGTCCTTGACATTAGCATAGACTAAGTCTAAAATCCCCCCCCCCCTGTGGGACAGACCACATACTGTGTGAAAGTTGGCTGTGTAGTTTTCAAGGTGAAATGGTTGAAGTCACCTGAGATAGCAATGAAAGCACTCCAGTGCTGAGTCTATAACCGGGCTGTGGCAGAGTGGATAATGTCACATACAGCTGTGGCGTTAGCAGAGGTAGGAACTTAAACAGCCACCAAGATTACATAGGTAAATTCCCTGGGCAAATAATACTGCCTGAGTCCAACAGCGCACAGTTTAATGTCTGGGCAACAAACCAGCTCTTTGATTGTAATGTGAGGAGGGTAACACCACCAGTTGTTACAGAGAACAGCAAGCCCCCCTCCTTTCTGCTTAAGGCTCGCGCTGTCCCTGTCGGCCTGAACAGTGTGCAAGCCTTCCACAGATGCATTGTCTTTTTGAATATCCTGGTGCATCCATGATTCGGTGAAGCACATCAAGCTACACTCCCGATATTCCCTTTGACTTTGTGCTAGCGCTGTTTGCGTCCATCTTGTTTGCTAGTGACCAAAAGGTCACCATTATAATAGATGGAAGACACACTTTGTACCTCCTTCTCTCTTAAACCCTCTGCTGTCTTGTTGTCTCCTTCCTTCTCCTCTTCTGCCCTCCTCCTCTGCACCCACGGTGTGTTTTTCTTCAGATTTCAGCCGGTACGTCAGTGGGTCTGATCTCTGGAGTAAATAATGTGTGCAGTGTGTAGCTGCTATGCCGCGGTCCCATTCCTCGATGAAAGTAAAAGTTCCACGAGGAGAACCAAAACTCTCTCGATCCACATGTTTGAAAAGAAAGCTATTGAAATAAACAAACACACTAAAATATTAAGTAAAAGACAAAGAAAAATGTAAGGAGAAAAATGCAGGAGTAACTGAAACAGGCTGCATGCTGGTTGATTCACTGTATTACAGTTTCACAAATGCTTAGCCAATAGTTAATGAGTGGTTACAGACAAGTCAGTCCATACAAACCATAGGCAACTCTGAACTGCCAGCAACCAAAGCAATCGTAAGTAGGCTTCCAGAGCAGCACCATATAATTGCAAAAGCTTCTTGCAACAACTTGCCAATCAGTACCGGTGGCTGCCAAGTGGTCACCAACTGGTCATATGTGATTGGGGCTTAGCAATTGATTTCACATTCACTGCCAACAACCAGTCACTAAGTGACCTTAGTGACTGGTGGTTGCCAGGTCTCTAGGCCTGTGTGACTGCGTGTAAACTTGGTTAGGAAAGTAATTGCACAGACTGTTTGGGTGAAGCACACAACCAAACAACTACTAATTAGCGTTAAGTAAGAAATAAATAAAATAAGAAAAGTTCACTGATCAAGACCAAAGCACAGATATCTTAGATTGGCTTTTATAAAGCTCAACAAGAGGTGAATTGCATTAACTCTAATAATAATAATTGCAGAAAAAATGAACAAAACCACAAAGATAATCAACAGGTCCAATTCACTGACTCAAAGCACTTGTCTGGATCCTGCCACCTGTGTCAGCATCCACATGTCACTCAAAGCAGCCATGCTATGCATACTTTTAATTTCCAGCTCCATACTGCCATACCTTGACTCTTTTTGAGTATCTTTGTATGATTCACTGTTCAAAATAATCCTTTTTATCTTTCTTAATGGGCTTCAGTGACCCCTGAGTTCATTCTGTCTGAAATAAGGTCCTCTCCTTTTAAGCTAACTTTCTTTTGGATGCCTGACCTTCACAAATAGGTCTGAACAACAGGTGGGGAGCTACTGCCCTCACAATGTGGTAATCTCAGACAGAGTAATGAATAGAAACTGAAACTAAGTGTTTAGCCCAGTCCGAGTTTTAATATGCCATATTAAGCCTGCCATATAAATATATACAGAAAAAAAGCATTAAGGGCACTGACTTGCTCTTGGGAGACAGCCTCAAGTGGCCATTCAAGGAACCGCAGATTTCCCATTTTCAGGCTGGCTTTATTTTTTAGTCCTGGGGGAGCTAAAACCTATAATATTTGTACCTTATATAGATACTTCACCATAAGATGTGTGTGCATGCTGTGGGTAAGGTGACCATAATTTTTAACTGTTACCCCTGATGGAGTTTCCCCGGCCCTGCCGAGAGCAATTTGAAAACCCATATTTCTTAGTGTTTGTATATCCATTCAGACAGAATTAATTCAACAAAAATCCAGACGGGTACACAGCAAAACATTTCTTCCTTTATACTCCCAGTGTATGTTTTTTCTTTTCTTTTTTTCTAAACAATCTATTTTTACATTATGTACTAATTTTGTCTCAAATTGATCCAAAGTGATTTTGTCTGTGAGGTAAGCAGCGAGAAAAATGAGAATTGCTATCTCAGGAAGACAAAAAAAAAAATCTTAGCAGCAGATTTTTCAAGGTGCCATGGCAACAGAACATTCAAAGAATTTTGATGAGAACAGCAGGCAAAGAGAGGCTGATTACAAGGGAGACAATTTATTACTTCAACAGCAAGGGCAACACAGTCTGATTGCGCACACATACACAATCACTGTGTTGTTTTCTTCATCTGAACCACAGTGAAAAAAATACTGCTTTTCTGCCCCATCGTGACCCTTCAGTCAGAGGATGAGAGAGTGCGGTCGTAGTGCTTTGGCATGGAGATGAAGGGCTCAGGCTAGAGCCTGGTAGGCAGAGACTCTTTTAACCTGAAAAAAAGTCCATTTTAAATCACACTAGAGGAAGTGGCAATCAACACAGCACTGCAGCTGTCTATCTTAGGTGGCTATTCTCACTTCCCAATCTCACTCTCCGGTGCTCAGCAAACAGACCGTCATCCTGACAAACATAATCACTCAGCACAGATTCGGTGAGCATCTGTCAGTGGGAAATAATGTGGAAAAAACTCCAGGTGAACACCCTTTTGTGCTGAATACACAACTCAGAGCCACAAATAACCTTAGGTTATGACTATTATGTAAAAGTCCCAGTCATCAGGAACTTTGACAGAAACCTCTGCATAGACACATTATTCCACAAATATGTGCTCGTACACTTAATTTGCAAACTAGCAAACTCAAAGGGAGTCACTGATGCCACATGGATTGAATGAATATTTATGTTGGATGTTTTACATGAAAATATGGAGTGGGATAAAGATTTAATGTCACTCAAGTTTGAACTGGTAATTGAAAATACTTAAAAGTCGTATTCTGACACCCAGCCTGCCGAAACCTGCAAAGGCATCACAAGTTCACTTAATGTGTTTTCTTTATCCAAGTGACATTCGGTGCCATTTTGGAAATGTGCACATTGTCTGAGAATTTTAATAATGTCTGACATCTTAATTAGGTTTTAAAAGATATAATCACAAAGTCAGCTTTGGGTGCTGTAAGCGCTGCTGACAAGTTGCAGAGTACATCAAGGTCTGTAATATAAAGCACCTATTACTGTGCTGAACTGCAGACAGGACTTACTAAGAAATTAGTCATAAGCATTGTGTCATTGTTGCTAGAGTTATAGTTGCCATCAATGTAAAGTCTAGTGTATGTCTGAAGCATTCAAGCATTTCTTCTCTAAATCAAGAAGTAATCTCATCAAAATATCAGCATCCAATCACATTGAAATCTCCCCACAGCTGAAATGAATTGAGCTTTGTGAAAGGACATCTGACTAGATGGCTCTGGAGGTTGCCATTGTGTGATTTCATGTAAGTGAGTTTCAAGGCTCCACACTGTGGTTTTGTGCTGTAGAATAGACAAGTGTTGGGGTTCAGTGGGCGTATAGAATAGAGGCTACCAAGGTTAAGATAAAAGGAGGATGCTGGCTAACACACGGAGGATGGGTGGCAGTGAGTAAAGGCCCTACCTGAGCATAACAGCGCCTCAGAGCAACACTCATCTCCTCTTCTCAGGCCAGCTCTGATAGAGTGCGTTATCAGTGCAGACAGGCAGGCTAAATCAGTGGTTGAGAAAAGGTTAAAGCTACTGGTCTGTTTCTTTTCCCATGAAGGCAGACAGGTGAATGTCAAAGCTGCCTGAATCACAGGGGAACACTCCGGGGCGGAGGGCGAGTCAACCCCCAGGTAAGGCTGTGATTTATGCATTACTTGTGTTCAATGGTGCAACACTGTATTATATCGAGCAGTTTATTGATGAGCAGTGTGTCATCTGTGGAGGCCACTTGGGTTCCTTGTGCTTCTACGCTCTGGTTGTAAAAGCAGAGAATTATTTTTCCAAGCTGGATATTTGATTAAGTTAGGATTAGTTAGGATTCAGGAGGAGACAGACACCTTCTCTACTTTTAAGATAAGGATTAAAACTTTTGATGAAGCATATAGTTAAGCTTGGATCAGGTAACTCAATCCTCCCTTAGTTATGCTGCAATAGGCCTAGGCTGCTGGGAGCTTCTCATGATGCTTTTCTTCTTCATTCACAGTTTTTCACTGTCTTTGTGTTTGCATACCACTTTGCATTTAATCATTAGTTATTAGTAATCGCTGGCTCTCTTCCACAGTGTGTCTTTCATCCTATCTTCCTCTCCTCAGCCCCAGCTGGCACCCTCCCTGAACCTGGTTCCACCGGAGGTTTCTTCCAGTTAAAAGGGAGTTTTTCCTTCACACCGTTACCAAGTGCTTGCTCACAGGGAGTCGTCTGATTGTTGGGGTTTTCTCTTTATTCTTGTAGGGTCTTTACCTTACAGTATAAAGCACTTTGAGATGACTGTCGTAACGTTTTGGCATATGCTACCTACCCTCACACTGCATGCGATCATTCAGTGCAAGCAAAATGAGGGCTCTGACACTTGACTCCCATCACACCACACTAACAGGCTGTCCAACTAAATAGTAAGATAGGGTCTGGAGTGCAAATAATTTCATTCTTTTTCTAAGAGTTGACATGTGTTGATGCTAGGAAACAAGACAGTAGTGCATTGTGACATGTCAAGAAGGTGTTGTGTGCAGGTTTACAGTGAAGACCCACCGGACACAAAAAAAACCCATCACTTTCACAACTTGCTTACTTTGTCTCTGTGGGCCTGTCAGCAATTGCAAGACAGCAAGTAGCTTCTTTGTTAGAAAAAAAACTATGTAACTATGCCATCAACAACTTTTTTGTAACACCTTGTAAAGGCTGAACTATCTGACTCACCTTCACATCACTTTCTCTTTGATGTTTTTTCAGCAAATCACTGCAGAGCCCCCAGTGATTAAGTCTCAGGTTGCCTGCTTCCTTACACTGGATGGATGGGATTCAGTACTGCAGAAAATTAAGAGCTGAAATTCACTTACTTTTGTGTTGAATTCAAAAGGTCTTTAACAATACGCAGAAAACAGAGTCAGTATTTTTGATTCAGTGTGTACTTTCAAGGAGACAAAATGTCCACTACTATGAAGACTTTGCAAACAAGATTTTGCATCTAAATGCACTGTTCACCTCTCTGGCAGCCTAGAATTTATACTGTAGGATTTTGTTACCGAGTTCATTTGACTTGGCTCTAGTATGTTTTTTCCCCTACTGACAGGGTCTTATAAGCTACAATATTTGGCTTTAGCCTCTTTACTTATTTCTCCTCACATGTTTTCTTTAGGCTCAGTAGAGCAATAGAGTTGTAAATACACAATGTCTTATCTCTACTGGGGGTAAATCTGGGACTATGCAAGATTCCATTAGTACCCAGGACTCCTCCACCTCCTCTGTAATGATTTTGCCCTTCTCCCCTCAGTCCCTCGTGGCAAACTGTGAGGACCTGACCCCCCAGCCTGTGAAAAGCAACCCCACCTGGCTATCCAGGTTAGGAGATGCTGGAGAGACTCCACTAAGGTGAGGCTTTAGGCTTTGCCAGTATCAGCCCTTGGGGTTTGGTGGACTAGTGTCAGCCAGCTGTCTGCTATCTGGAGTCACCTTTACAACTTGATCCTGAATAAGATAATGCTGCCGTGGAAGACGTCCTGCATGGTTCATCTTTCCAAGAAGCCAGGCCAATTTGGCTATTGAGAAGCTGCCCCCACTTTGAACCTAAAGTAAACACATTCAAAATGTGGGGCAAAGAGTATGTTGTTGTGTGGGACAGTTGGGGACATGTTACCCCTGCAGAGACATTGTATATCCAACTTAAAAATAAACTGTAGAGGTTACAAGTTTGGCATTTAGCAGGTAAAAGACAAGTCTTTTTATTTTCAAGAAACCTTTCTCCAACTCCCTCGCTACATAAATACAAAGGACATTAAGAGAAACTAAAGTTTATTGTTATGGTCCCAAGCATTATTCTTCGTGTTCCCATAACTGTTAAAAGTAATATTAACTGTTATTTCAGCTGCTATGATCTTTGATGCACCTCTTTTCTGAGTCACATGTTTCCTTATATATCACATGTTCGTTGCCACTTTCCCTCAGCTTCACACAGTAGTTTCACAGTATTTTCCCTTCCTTCTTGGTGGTTTCCATCATATTCCATCAACATCTGCATAGCTTGTGACACTGTGGTGACTCACAGTTTTCCGTGTTACATGTAGTGTAGGTGGTAATACAAGGTCACAGGTTAACCTAACCCATGATGACAGGCTTCCCCACTTTCTTCACGGCCACTGGTGACAGCAAGACTTTAGAAAAGAGGGATACTACATTTCTCCCATATTAACTTCTCTTTGTTGGCGTCAGGTTAAATCCAGAATCGGATTTAAAATCCTTCTCCTCAAATACAAGGTTTTGAACAATCATACAAAGCTTCTTTTTGGTTCTTAGGGTATTTAAAAAGTAGAAAGGGAGGCACAACCTTCAGGTTTCAGGCTCCCAGTTTGGATTCGGAAGACAGACACCCTCTCTACTTTTAAGATTAGACTTAGGGCTGGATCAGGTGACCCTGAACCCTCTCCTAGTTAAGTTGCAATAGACTAGGCTGCTTGGAACTTCCCATAATGCTCGGAACTTTTCTTCTTACGTACCTCTTTTTCCTCACTACTTGTTCATACACCACTCTGCATCTAATCATTAGTCATTATTAAACTGTACTTTTTGTGTTATCTGTTTTGTGTTTCCCCTAACCGCGGCAGATGCCTGCCCCTGCCTGTGCCTACGATTGCTGGAGGTTTCTTCTTCTAAAAAGGGAGTTTTTTCTTCCCACTGTTGCCAAGTGCTTGCTTACAGGGGTCGTCTGATTGTTGGGGTTTTCTATCTAATATTGTAGAGTATTTAAAAGACAATATAAAGCACCTTAAGGTTACTGTTGTGATTTAGTACCATATAAATAAAACCGAATTGAACTAAAGAACTGAAGTCCACCGATAACTCTACTTGGACCTCAGGTGAGACAGACACTTCCTTTTGGATGGAAGAAGCTACACTGGCCACTGAGAAAGAAACAAGTGATTAGAGCAGACACATCCACCATCTCCTGTATACCTCAGACTTCCAGTAAAGCTGGGTCAGGCCCACATGCAGAGGTTCTCTGATGACTATTCATTTACTGGATGTGTAAGTGATGGATCGAAGGAAGAAAACAGATCATTGAATGTGTTCCTGAATGTGACAAAGGCCAGGGAGTTGGTGGTGATTTCACAAGGAAGTAATAAGATTGCTACACCACTCTTTTGTATTCTTGGCATCAAGTACAAGTACCTGGGACCCCACACTGAAAAAACATACTGAGCTGGAAGACCAATACTGTGAGGATGTCAGAAGAAGATGAGCAGGGGGTGTTTTTCCCAGAGGAAACTGGGATACTTGTGCAGTAGGATGTTGAAAATATTTTACTAGTCTGTTGTGGTAGTCTGCTGGGGGAGCAGCATCACAGATGGAATAAAGTGATCGAGAGGGCTGGCTCTGTAATTGGCTGCAAAGCATACACCTTTGAAGCTGCGGTACAGAGGAGGATACCGAACATACTGTTGTCCATTATGGATAATTCTAAACACCCTCTCCACTCCCTCCTAGACAGGAAGCAAAACACTTTGTCTGACAGACTGATCCAGTGTTGCTGTCACAAGGACTGCTACAAGAAATCTCTCCTGCCTACAGCAGTTACGCTTTACAACTTCGCACCTCTATCTGACAGAGAACTCTTGGCTTTATAGACTTCTGTATCAAACAAACTCTGCTCTATTTGCTCAACTTGGAGCTATTTTATTTTGTTATTGACTGTGTTTATTTTTCTATTCTGTACAATGAGCTGTTTTATTTTGTGAGCTTTTTATTGAGCGGTTTTACTATATTGAGATGTTTTATTTTGTTTTATTAGTGAGCATTTTGTTTGTTTTGTTTTCGACCTAAGACAAGAATTATTTTTTAGTTATGGTGGATATACATTATCTAGTACAGCAGTCTAATAAGGAGATAGCAAAACCCTCAACAGGGCACCTATGCAATTCACTTGATAGAGCATGTGCCCCTTGTACTGAAGGCTCAAGTCTTCACAGTAAAACTAGGTTTGAGGTCACTCCAGGACACTTATGTCATTCACTCTCTCTTCCCCCTCTTCCCTGTCCAATCAAATGAAGGCTTAAAAAGCCAAAAATAAATCTTAAAAAAAAAAAAAAGAAATCCCTGAGCACACGAACTCTTTTTAATATTATTACTTTCAAACTCACTCTTCTTCCTCACAGGGCATGCTTTTGTTTGGTATCTTGCAACTTATGCAAAATGTAAGTTTGAGAGCAGCTGTTCAGGCTCCATACTTGTCATTTTACATTGGAATATCGAATGTTGTGAGTGAAGCAACTCTCTTTGTTCCACCTTTATCCATAAACCCCTCAGTTGGACAATAATGCTTCAGGTTAAACAGCTGTTGTTGCTCTTTCCACAGAGGAATCAAGTATGTAAACAGGAAGAGAGAGTGAGAGTTAGTGAGAGAGAAAGAGAGAGAGAGACAGAGGGGTGGAGTCGAGCCTTGGGCACCCACAGCACTGCAACTTCAATAGATAACACTAAGTATGCTCAGCGTTTTCACCCCCAAAGCACTTTTTCTTCCTCCTTCCTGCCACTGTCATTTTAACCAGACTTGTGATAGAGCCCGTTTGCTGTGATACCCCATTAATTTCCCCAGTGGCTGATCATTCAATATTCAGTGCCTAGTGTTATGCAGCTCCTGCTGTGGATCAAGCTACTAAGGCTGTTTTTCCCCTGACCAATATCATCAGAGCTCAAAACAATCTCTGTGAGAGGATCATGAGATCAAACTAAGGCCAGAAAAATAACCTTGTTTCAAAGAAATTCTGTATCTCTTTGAGTTGTCAGTCTGGTTGTAAATATGTCTGTTCTACATTAATATACACTGAGAAAAATGTGACAGCGTTACTGGATAAAATATAGACAGGCTGTGATCCATTTTAATGAGCTGATCTTTCTCATTGTGTATTAAGCAATGACATCTTTATGATGCACAAAATGTTCTTTCAAAATGCTCCTTATGTAAGAGAAAGCACATGCAGACACTGGTGTATCAATCCAAATACCAAAAATGAAGTGCATAAGTGATATTAAATTCAATTTTAATTTTAATTAAATAAAAGCAAAACAAAAGCAAAACAGTCTAATAAAGTACAGGCACAAATAGCAAGGTTTTAAACAGAAGGTGAGTGTAAGTTACTGGCTACGCATGTCCTGTTGGGCTGCATTCAGAAAAAAAGGAAAATAAATATTAGCCAAACTGTTGCTCCGTAGAACAAAGGGTGAATAACAACAAGGACTCATGCTTGTTAGTGCCTTTATTGTATACATTCATTGGTAATGGAGTCAGTCTAAAGCATGAGGGGGAAGATCAGTTGGTGTTTAATCCTGTTTTGGTATAACTGCGTAACTGCAACGGGACTCTTTTGAGCAAATAATTCTGGCAATGATGGTTGAGACACTGAAATCTCTTTATGCACCATGACAGCGTTAGAAATGTTTAAATTTTCACAAATGCATTTATATGAAAAAACCCCCTAAAACCTACGTGTGATCTGATATATGTCACGTATATATGCTGCCAAGCTTCAGTGGGAAATATGATCACAGTGTGGAGTGTTATTATTCTAGTCCATGAAGTGCTGTGTCCTTAGTGTTTATATGTGGGTGGTTGTACCAGCACAGCTGCTTAAAAATGTCCATTATTTGAAAGTGTTTATTAAAAATAAATAAATAAATAAAAATCTTCCAAAGAAATTACAGCATCAGCTGCTTCCAAACAACATCTGCTTCTGCTCAAATGGCAAAACCCTCTGGGAATCACAAATCATATTCATTTGCAGCACAAGAGAAGACAGCGATATCGATGAAGAAACAGCATGCGAACGACATCGGACACAGAGTCTAGTTTACCCAAACACGATGCATAGCTTAACTTTTTGATTAGAAAGTAGTTCTGCTTCTTTAGATCAGTGAGTTATACAACTTTAAAAGCACTTCATAAATAATGTCATCCTCTCAATGGGAACAAGTCAGAAAATGCTTCTTGTTCAGGAGGGCATGCCTTAACAACTTCTTTTTATTTTAATTGGAAGACCTTTTGGTAGCCTGATAACAAGACCGCACATTCTGCTTAAACTATCAGTCTAAAAGTCCCTGCGTGTTAACCAATCACTGGAGACTAGTGTATTTGCCTAAATTTCCACTGAATTTACGTCAGCGTTGATGCATACTCATTCCAATATACTGGTTTTGCCAGGGTTTTAAACGAAGAGTGAAGTGAAGTAAAAACAGTTCAGTGTGCTATTTAGCAACTATGCCTCGTGGGTGAGAAAAACAAACCAACACTGGTCATTTAAAATATTCCAGTTGACTGACTAATTGTCACACAGAATTGCACAGAAAAGTCTCTTTAAGAAATCAGCAGATTTAAAGGTCTGGACCTGGGCAAGGTCTTGATCATGTTTTTGCAGTTTCAAGTAGATTGGTTTGGACGAGGTGTTAGGTAAATTCTGCTTGTTTTACACATTATAAAGTCTATACTAGCTGTTTTAAACAAGATCCTCTTTGAACTAAACATTTTAAAGTCTTGTCACAGTATTGCTTATAGGGCCTTGACTGAATTTACCCAACATATATCATTAATTCGCCTGAGCGTCAAGCACAGTTTAATTAATGAGAAAATCATCTGAAGCACTTTAGTTTTTACTTCACAGTAAAACTACACAGCATCGTACTTTGTTCTCTCTGTGCCGCGAGGCCACTGATGATACTCCCAGACCTGAGATCTGCAGAGAGAGCGCTTCACATAGCAAAATTACTGGCTCAAGGTCTGACTATCATCAATTCCGTGTGTTATCTTTACGAACTTAGGGATTCTTTTCGAGCTTTCATCATGCATGGAATATTGCTGGCACGAAAGGTGTTTACTTCAAGTGACAAAAGAGAGAGCTCCATGGCTGAAATGAGAAATTCTGAAGGGGAAACTGCAGATAGAGAGTGTTAAAAAATATGCCTGTAGTGCAGAGTGAGTGATAGATTTAAAAAAAAAAAGATGACGCGGTGTTAGAGCTCTAACCTTGGAAAAACTACATATTATCCTGAAATTGAAATTGAATCTGATTAATATTACATCACATTATACATGAAAAGTATGCGATAATATCATCAGAACTAAGGCCATTTGTACAAGTTATCCTAATGTGTTGCATTTTGATAATAATTATAATGTATACTTTTATTGATCCCCGTGGGGAAATTCCTCTCTGCATTTAACCCATTCACTCAGTGAAGCAGTGGGCTGCCATTGGGCGCCCGGGGAGCAGCGTGTAGGGACGGTACCTTGCTCAGGGGTACCTCAGGGTAGCCGTTCAGGGAAATCGAACCCCTGACCTTCCGATCACGGGGCCAACACTTTACCTACTGAGCTATCCCTGCCCTTTTTGTGTGGTTTGAGAAATTCAGTTGTGTGATCATGTCTTGATCCAGCAACGTTTTCCATGATTCTGCAACAATTACTCATCCTTTTTGCTAACCAACTTGTTCAGACTGTCTTGGATGTGTGGAAGACTCTTGGCAGCAGCCACTTCAACTTCAAGCAGAACTGAACGCACCAGAGAGCTTCAGAGTTAGTGAGTGATTAGGACCAGTTACTGGAGAGCAGCCAAGATTAGAGTCATTGGAAGGGCAGGTAGGGCGTAAATCGCCTTTGTTCGATTCAGACTACTCATCATTCTCAACCCCTCGCATTAACTTATTTTACCATTTGCTCAGTGGCGATGGGCAACGTGAATGAAACAATGTCAAATTCAATACAATTTCTGAATTGCTATCTCATTTAGCCACCGACTAACCTGTACTCACAGTGCTCCGGTGTACGACAGTAGATGAAACCGAGAATATTCATGCACTGGCACAGCATCAGCTTAAAAACAGGAAAAACAACATAATGCTTCAGGCTTGTTTGCCTCTTTTGAATGAGTTGGTGAGAAGAATATCACTCTTTGTTCAGTAAAATTGATATGGCACTTTGAGAGATTTAGCTTAACTTAGAAGCTGTGGGAAGCTTGTCCATCCTGGACTATATTATTGTAACACTCGCCGAAAATATCTTGTAATGTAATTTAGAAAGCATGAACACCTTTTGAACATTCAATTTTCTGTTTCACTCTTACATTCGCAGCTGAAAAGCACTTGCTGCAGTACAATCAAGAGACAATGCCAAGCAGCTCTGCCAAGTTAACATACAGCAGGAGCCAGTCACTTTGACAGGTATTCCTCTAAATTAATATGAGAGGAAACATTTAAGTTTTATGTAAAACCCCTAGAGGGGAAAAATGAAAATTAAGTATGAAAATAAATAGCAAAGGTTATAACTAGTGTTTGGGTATAGGATATGACTGGGGGTGACTAACCCTGACAGAAAAAGACAGCTTTTCAAACTAAGTGCTTAATCTTTAATAACATTAACTGAAACAGAAAAAAAAAATGCTGCCTGCATTATTCTGACTTGCAATCGGCGACATTTGTGAAGCTATATTTAATTCAGCAGTCAAACAAACGAATGATAGCACCCGCAACTGGTAGTGGGCAAATAAACAAAATGGGACACCTCTAGTAGGGCAAGATGACATAAAATTAATACTTCATCTGCCTACACATGAATCTTTGTTCGGAAGTAAATAACAGCCAAGGAACCTGAAACAAATGCCAAGATGTGGGTAAAAATATCTTCTTATTTAAATGCTTAATGTGAATTTAAAATCAAAATACTGTATCAACAACGCTGCAGCTGAAAAACATTCTTCTGGTGCGATCAAGTTACACATGTATTTAGAAAAATAAAAGCTAAATGGAGAAAATGTACACTTCCTATGACTTTTTTCACGTTTTAGTAACTAGTATTACATGATATGGTCAAATGTATATATAAAGTTGGTCTTAGGATGTTGTTTAGATTTGGGTTTAGGCTTTTCTGAGAAATCCTAATCCATGCACTAGTTTAAAAATAGAACGGCATCCTACTTGCAACTAAGAAAGGAGGTCCCTACGCTCTGACCTGGATTAACTGCTCTCATGAGTGAAGGTTTGCAAATTGGTGCCATCTATTTTATAAATGTACACAGGTCGCCAACACATTGTAATTAATCCAAGTCTGTTCCAATGAGCATAACTCATCAGTAAGTAAGTAACTGGTTGCCAACTGATTTAATTCTGGTTATTTTCCTATTCAAAACCAAGGTAACCAAGGTTGCACTCATGCTATTGTGCTGTTAAATCACCATCCTATAGCAACTTAATTTATAGAGAAATTTCTGAATTTCTGTTTCAAATCTATGAGGTTCTGGCTGGACTCTGAATGTAAGTTGATGCCCAGTATGATGGGTTTTTTTTTTTTTTACCCTAAAAAGAGTGTTATTGTGATTGTTACAACTAACGAGGACCAAAAGCTAAATTTTCGATCTTTTTATTTAGCAGAGAAAGTATTGAATGTGGTGACCAAAGTGAAACACTAAGGTCATATGTTAAGAAGTTATCTTATATTTGTGATGCTGATGAAATGAAGCGACAGTGCTGTAATTTGTACATGCAAGCTAATATGTTGGCACATAAATGTTAAAGTGGCCCATTTTCAAGCCTATTGTACCTCTTTTTATACAGCTCATTTGTGGGGTAATTAGAGTAAAGCCATAAAGAAAAAAATGCAGGTGGCTTTTCAGGATGCATTAAGAATTTTCCTTAGACATCCAAGATGGACATCTGCATGTCAAATGTTTGTCACGAGTAATGTCCCAACTTTTCATCCCTTATTGATGAACTATAAGTACAAATTTATCTGCTGTTTGAATGAGTCTAATCTTGACAGAAATAAAATAAAGAAAAAGAAGACAAGAGGTTGATGTAAATTTCTACTGTGAATTTCTGTGTATTTAGACAGAAACAGATTTGCGACTGTTTTTCGGACTCATTGTAAACAAATTGCTGTTTTTTCCCAACTTGAACTCATTCAACTGCAAACTGACAGACTGATAGCAGACCGACTCTGTCTTGTTTTTATCATTGCTTTGATGGTTACTGTTCCCCAGCAACCATTTCAAAGACAACAAGATCACAAGTTCATTTCAGACAGTCACAGCAATTTTGATTGTGCCAGTCTTCAATCACTGTTTTCCCTAGTGTGTTTATAACTTTTTGTGGTTAGGAAATCAGGCCATTTTCAGATTTATCATAATACCCTGTACACAAAGATTTGTAAAACTGCCATGCCAAGTTTAATGTGGAGGAACTACACCGTGTCCCCAACCCCCTTCATGACCTTCTGGAAGAAATGTGACATTAAAAATGTTTCCTTTAACTAAAACACCAACTTTGAGCAAGGCCTTATCGCCAGACATCTGTGGCTGACTTCATATATTCTTTTGTGTCTGGATGAGCGCAAATCTCTGCAATGTAGTGGAAAGCATTCCCAGAGGAGTGAAGGCTGCTGTAGGGCCATGTTATTACCCAGAGTTTCAGAAAGAGCTGTTCAAAGGAAGGTGTGTGCTCTAACAATGTCCCTTATGTTCACTTATTCCCACAAGGCAGGCTTTGCATGTTAATAATAGTATTTTTTTTAACCCAAATATGGCAACAGACTTGAACAGGATCCTTTAGTACATAAAATCAAAAATCCCAAAATACACATGAGAGAATAAATTAGTTTCAGTCATTTAATACCTGTGTTGTAACAAAAGTTATACACCTCATTTAGATTATCCCAACTAAGCTCTGCATGAATCCAAATCTGAGAAACTGTGAGATAGTCAAGGTTATTAATTTGGCAGTTTCTGAACTGGTGGTAAATTGGCAGCGTTTTCTCTTAGACACAGATATTTCTGTAACAGTACTGCCAAGAATCTTAGAAATATGGCACTGCATCATACTGTCAATGAATACCCTGCAAAGACAAGCCAAAAATCCTTGAGTTGTTCTTTCCCCCCAGTTTCCAGTATTACCGAAACTGTTGCTTTCACGTTATCCAAGGACTACAGTAGACAGCAGGTTGTTTCCAGACCATTCACTGAGTATAACGTTATCATTTTGGTTATTTAAATTATATCAACAAAATGGAAATAAAATGTCTTCAGATGTTATTCAAACATTTTAGCTTGTAAGAGTCTTCTGAGAGGTGATTCTGTGGTAAGTGGAGCATAATTACTTCCAATTTGCAGCTTGGAGTTTTATGAACTGAACATGATTCAGATGAGTATGCAGTTAGCTCTCAAACACTCTCTGCTCCCATCACTTTTCAACCTTAGAAAAAAACACAAAAAGAAAAAAAAAAGAAGAAGGAGGGTCTTTTTCAGATCAGTACATTTCAGTTACTCAGTTATGGCAATAAATCCAATTTATCTCTAATAAGTGGACCTCTTCAGCATTTTCATAAATCTGAAAGTATCTTTTGAAACGTAATAAATGTATCATTTCTCAAAATTTAAAGTAGTTGATGAAATCCCGCGTACAAGCCATTTTTTGAAAAATTTGATACTCTTTAGAGGTTGATTTGTGACTGAAACTGGATGTTGTCACTTACTGAACCTCTGGAGTGAAAAGCTTTCTTCATCTTGTTAAGAAGAATACAGATTTTTACAGGACTGAAGAGACAAAACTGGCAGTGCAATGTGTCTACTCTGTATGCAAATCAGAGTTAAATAAAAGATACTGAAAACTAAATAATTTATCTCTTATGACAGGTTCATTGATAAAAATGTAGAGCACAGCACCTTACATAGTTCAGACAGAATTTTTTGATTTGACCTTTCATCAGTCCTCAGTTTTCACCGTAACTAAAAAACCGGATGATTTAACAGTTTACAGTTAGTCCCATAAGTTTATGGACAATTATGCAATTTTAAAAAAAAAATTGTCTCTGTACTCCAAAGAAAAAAAAAAAAATTAATTAGAAAAACAAATCAGTTTTAATTCAAGGTTCTAACATGAGTATTGCATGAACTGTTAGTTTTGAACCTCTGATTATAATTCCTGCTCAGACAATTGATTTACGAGCAGTTTCATGGCCAGGTGAGCCTTGTTCCTTTGTTATTTCACGACAAACTAAGCAGATAAAAGATATGAAGTTGTTTCCAAGTGTTGAACTTATATTTAGTAGCATTTCACTGGAACTCTCAATATGAAGTCAAATGAGATGTCAGTGTAGGTGAATGGGGCATAATTAGACTAAATAAATAAATAACTAAATCCATTACAGAAATAGTAAAAAAAAAAAATCCTTTAAGATTGGCCAAATCCAACAATCCAACCAGCTAAGAAACACCAGAAGGCCTGGAAGACCACAGAAGACAACTAAAATGCTTGACGAGTGAATTATTTCTCTGTTTAAAGAAGAAGAAGCAGAAGAAGAAGAATACAAAAAGAATGACATTCACAACATCTACCAAGTACGGGTATGTTATCATTGTCAAAGTCTACAATCAAGCGATGTCCTCATGAATGTAAATATAGAGGGTTAAACAGCAAGGTGCAAACCACTGGCTGCAAACAAGAACAGGAAGGCAAGATTAGAAAGCAGGAGATGATGGAAAACAGCCTTTTCCTTTTTTCCATTTCATTTTCCTCTGTTTTTGTCATGTAACACAAACATTAATCGCCTGAGACATAAAATGCATTGTACCAGATTTAGCTGCTCGGTAATTTTTATCCGCAGTTCCTGGGCAGGTCAAATAACAGTTAGGAATACATAAAAAGATGGCATCAACAAATAAATTTTACTAATACAAATGCAGTTAATAAGAAAATTTAACAGGCCAAACACCCCAGCTAAAATTATTTTAAAACCACTAACACAGTATCCAAATCACATACATCTATTACTATTGCACATAAATATTAATAAAAACATCAAAACAATATATCAAAACTTCAAAATCTAAAAGAACCAAGAGAATTAAAAACATAATGTTGACAGATCTGATTTTTCAAAATCCATATATTAATATTATGTGACAGAGTGGAAATGTATGCAAGTTTTCAAATGTACAAGAAGCTTATAGCATTCCCTGATAGCTTTTAAAGAAAAGGCAGATTGAGAGAAAGTAAAGTTCCTTATAAGAATGTTACAGTCCCCTCGAGCTGCTGATCTCAAAGCTATGATTGTGTTTTCTGTGCAGAGCTGAAAAAAACTTTGATGGGAAATGGGGTTACAATGTTATGAACAATTTCAAAAATAAGTCACACATCAAAATAGAGATTTAAATTCTCAAAGCTTAAAACACTATATTTACTAAGGATGTTGCAGTGATGAAAATACATTGGTTTCTTCCCTTGGGGGTCTCTCTTGGGAGAAATTTATCTTGAACAATAGAGAGAAACACATCATGTAAAATAACACACACATACAAACACTCATTTACAATTTCACCAAATACAATTTATACCTATTTAACTTACAGTTTGGTACCCTCTACATTTTCCTGAGGGCATCGACTCATTAGAAAGTAGGAGATTTTTGCTCTTAGTAATTTTCAGACCCTGTTTTATCACTGACTCTTCAAATATCTCCTGGAGGGAAGACGGAGGGACCATCCCAACTATCTGTCCTGCCATTTAATCAAATTTTGAATTTGGGCTCTAAGCCAGAGCAGTTGCAAAACCATGTAGTGATACCATAACTGATAACAGATTTAACAGTTACCCTATAAAATAGTAACACGATGCATTTATCCAACTTCATCAACATTGTTTATTTTATGACCAGAAAATTTATAGAAAACGTATTTGGACAGAAACTAAAATCAACTTCTACCAGAATGATGTGAAGATAAAAGTATGGAGGGGAAAAGGAACAGAGTACGATCCAAAGCATACTACATCATCTGTCAAATATGCTGTTATGGAATGGCCATGTATGGCTGCTAGTAGAATTGGGTCACTGGTGTTTATTGATGGTGTGACTGCTGATAGATGCAGCATGATGAATTCTGAAGACTGCAGGGCTATACTTTCTGCATAGATGCATTAAAATGCTGCAAAACTGATGAGACAGCACTTCACAGAGCAAATGGATAATGACCCAAAGCAATCCAAGAGTTTCTCAAGTCAAAGAAATGGGTTACTCTTCAATGACCAAGTCACTCACCTGATCTCAACTCAATAGAGCATGTTCTTTTAGTTACTGAAGGAAAAGAGAAACACCAATAAACAAGCAACAACTGTGGGTGGCTGCAGTAAAGGCCCAGCAAACCATTTCAAGGGAGGAAACTCATTTGGTATTGGTCCATGTCTTGAGGCAAAATTGCAAAAATTGTATGACTCTCTGATTACCCATGGACCTAACTGGTTCAAATATTTAAGCAGAGTTTACAAAGTACACAAAAACAAAGACAAAAAACAAAAGAAAAAACATTTGAAGTATAAGTCATCGGTTGGCATTTCGCAAATTACTGTGTACAAGTAACAGTAAAGGTTACATCTGTTGGATTTCTACCTTAAACATTCGGCAGCAGGTCTAAAAGACCATGTTTACAGATGGTTTTAACCTTAGCATAAGATGTACTTTTATAAATACCAAGTGATATGTGGGATATAGCGTAAGCATGGTTTTTGTGCTTATGCATTGTTTATACATCGAGCCCCCGGAGTGCAGTATACCAGGGAAGTAAAAATATAACTGTCTCTAAAACACAAAGCTTTCTCAGCTCGATTACACTCACTTGACGACTGGGTGGACGGGATGGTTTCCACTTGAAACAAGTAGCATTAAATTAGATATGTTACGTAAAGACAAGAGGTTTGTGCGTGCAGATTTGACAGCCTCCCCTGAAACTGCATCATCAACTACACTGTAAAAAGGGTGAAATGTCAGGCTATAGATGTCTGGTTTAACTGACTATCCAGCCCAAGAACAGCATAGTAACATTTGTTAGCTGCACTACTCTCTAAAACTGGCTCTGCCTTGCAGGTGACCTTCCCAGGTCTATTTTTGTCAGGTAATGACTATCATTATGAATGCATTTGCTTTACATTGCTTGTGCTGCAGTGGTTGTGCTCAGGTACAGACATTTAGACTGCAACAGTAGTACAGTGCTGATCACAGTGAATCTGACCAGCATCTGTAGAAAAGCTGATGGATTGTCAGGTTTCCGAAATCCTCGTTCAGAGAAGAGGTGGAGGTGCCGCTGCCCTATCAGAGTGTGCTTCAGCGCCTCCAGCTCCCTCTTGATTGCCTGACATTCTTTATCAACAGTCAAGTAATTCTGTTCCCTTGGCAACAGTTTCCTGCTGATACAAAGGATCAGGTATCACCTTGAAAGTTTAAGAGTGTGGTTGGCATCCTTAGTGTTTTCATTTGCGTGCAGCTGCACCATCACTTTCAAGAGGAAACTATAGCTTAGCTGTCAGGTTTAGGCTTTTATTTTCATCCCCTCCCTGCACTGCCCTGCATTCAGGTCACGATATCCATCTATTAGCTAATCTTTACCACGTCTGACCAGTCACTGCGCTGCTAAAAATCTTCTGCACAGGGTTCTTTTAATGTGCTACATCTGTTCATCTTCTGGGAAAGGTCTCTGCTCTTATAAAGGGTTATAATGTAACTGCAATCTAATTGATCTTTTTAAAAATAGAGCAAAGATGACCAAGGTTAGGCTCTCATATAGAGCCTGGGTTTAACATTTCAGACCGGCATATAGATGATGCATTCACACAAAAACAATCACGCTTATCTTTCACTGAACATGTTTTATTGGCTAGCAAAACAAGCTTATTAGGGTGAAGTAGAAATGAAAAATAAGAAAGAATATGATAAAAACATCTATTTCACAGAGCTTTAATATTATTATGTTGCTGTTTCTTCAGTGCACACAAACCTATGCAAATGTATACAATTTTCCATCTAAACACCAAACGCTAAATGTAATAATTTTTTACTATACTGTACCCTTTTTTTACAGTCTCAGACAGGATCCATTGTATCAAGTTTTGAGAGTAGAGCCATATCAAGACGAGAGCACAGAGTGGAATAAAAGATGAACTTCATTGTAAAACCGATGGCAATATCCCCCAAAAAAGGGAACAGAAAGGTAAAAAACAAACAAAAACAAAAAAACAGGGTTGCCAAACTCCAAAAAACTAAACTAAAAAAATTCCAAAAGAACAAAACCTAAAAAAACAAGAGTTCACACAAGAAACACAGCAGGGAAGCATCAGACAATCTGACGAATAACACAGGAGAGACAGGAGTTAAAATACTCAGACACACACGCACACACACACGCACACACACACGTACATGGACAGGCTAATCGGGGGAATAAGACACAGCTGGGGAAATGAAGCACAAGTGAAACTAATAAGAGCAGCCCCACAAGGGAAGTAACTAAAACTAAAACACAGGAGACAAAATGACTACCAAAATAAAACATGAAATAAGAAACAACATGTGAAACAGGGTTGAGGAGGCAAGAATGTTACAGAAGGAAAAACTCTAAAGGACCACACAGAGGGAGCAGTGAGGAACAAATAAGCTCTATGACTACTAACAGAGAATATAACAACATCAGAAGCAACACAATACCAATGAAAAACATGAAACTGGACTTACACAACAAACAACTCTAAGAACCACAAAGCCTGAATAAAGAATAGAAATCAAAACCCAAAGAATAAACACAATTCCTAAATTTCAAGCAGTAATAAAACCCTAAATCCAAAGCCCAGGATCAGGACACGTTATTCTAAATGTACAGAGGTGAAAGCCTCCCTTGCATCCTTCTTTCTTCACCTATCCAATAAGCATCTTGATTTCACATTGAGTGAAATTGAACTGCTTCTTTGCTGTTATTTTTATTACCATGTTTAACAACCTGTGGTAAAAACAGCATTCTTAAACTAACAATGAACCACAACCCACCCAGGGCTCAGTGTCTACTGCCAACATCCCAGTGCTAGACACCGCAGGACATCCCCAGAGGTCCCATGTCCAAAAAAAAAAGACTAAGAAAGGAATATGTGTAAGAAATGAATGTGAACAATGTTTTTTTTTCCCATCTGGCCACTAATATTTGATGGCTATGAGGATATCTTGCAAAATCTAATATAACAGTGTTGTTAACCCTTTGACTAGATTGGCCCTAACCAAACAAACAAGTGGAAATCATCTGCACAGCATTTCTTTCCTCTCTATCTGCATTTCCTCTATACTTGTTGAAATTGAGCGTGTTCTGTGGCATATATATATTATGTTCTGGTTACTGCTTGACAAAAAGAAAAAGCAAAAAGGGGAAAAAAAATCATCTTCATTCACAGCTGGACGAGTGAATCTTACCTGTCAATCACAAGTCATTCAAAGTCTCATAAAAAAAATGTTTGCATCTGCTTGGAAGTTTGATTTTGAAAAGATTAAAATCCGCTTTGCCCAAAAGCTTTCACTAATTACATATGTCAACTCGTTCAGTCTGTGCTTTCTTGCATTTATACTGTAATTAGAGAAATAAAAACATGCAACTCAATCTGTCAATCTCAAGCAGAGAGCATTAATTCAGCAATCCGCAAATGAATATTATTGTAGTGTTTCTGTCAGTAATTCTGGCAGATAATTGAGGATATGAAACATGTCATTTGTTACATGCGCTTCAGTTAGATTCAATTGAAACTCAGGTTTGTGTGTAAACATATGTATTGCAATTGCTGTGAAAAGGCAACGGGAAAAAATGAACAAAAAATGAAGTCAGAGAGAGGCATTGATTCTTTTCATCTCTCCAGCCCCTTGTTGTTCTGTATCTGACCTGCAAACACACACACACACACACACACACACACACACACACACACACACACACGTGTGTGTGTATGTCCTGGTGGGGACATCTCATTGACATAATGCTTTCCCTAGCCGCTTACCCTAACCCTAACCATCAAAAGTGAATGCCTAACCCTGACCCTTACCCTAAACCTAACCATAACCTAGTTGTAATCTGACACTAAAACCACATTTTGAGTCTCAAAAATGCCTTCAAACCCGTGGGGACTGGGATTTTGGTCCCCACGAGGGCTGTTGGTCCCCACAAGTATAGTT
>VUQG01015736.1:0-17085 GCA_015106755.1 Etia nguti | reverse complement strand
ATACTTAATATTGGCCTGGGAGTTCAGTGTAAGTCGGATTGAATATGTGTAGTGCACAAAATCATTTTCACTGTGAAATAATGAGTTCTTTTTGGAGTTTACCAGCCATTGTCTTAGAACATAGAGAACAAAATGCACCAAAATGTGTACGTGGTTATTGTCTAAAATTGTCTACAACACTTGCAGACAACAAGCTCACAGATACTTACTTCACACTTGATGATACTGAACGCATCAATAAAGAGCTCATCGACCTCCAGGATACTTACAAGACTGCAGTAGAAAGAATGAAAAGTATCAAGAAGAGGCTGAACAGTAATATAAGCCATCAGAAACTAACCAGCTGGGAGCTTGAACACCAGATAAAAAGAAGCAATGACCATAAAAGTCATATTGATAAAATCACAAAGGAAATTGAAACTATGAGATCATACTTACCAATGCTTAGTAAGGCCTGTTTTACTATTTTTATATGTCATAAAATTGTAAGAATAATGATGATACTTTTCTATAATGGTGGTATTATATTTTGGCCACAGATGATGGCTGCAAACACTGTCCTGCAGGATGGATTTTAATGAACTCTGTATGTTACTACTTCCCCTTGAAATCAAATGAAATCAAAACATGGAAGGAATCCAGAGATTTCTGTCAGCTGCAGGGAGGAGATCTTATAATCATAGACAGCCAAGAAGAAGAGGTTTGTTAATATTTGTGTGCAGCAGTGTTCATGCAGATTTCTGAAAATTTATCTTTGGTTTTGTTTCTTTGTTAGAACTCAACAGTCAATTATTTGATAAATCATCAAGCTGCCCCGAGACAAACTCGTGACCTGGTCTGGGAGCCTCCTCTTCCTCGCCGTGTGAGACCTTGGATGCCTCACAGAGACCCTGAGTTTCTGGATTGGTTAAGAAGAGGAAACGATTATCAAGATACGTCTCATACTGTGACGCGCTTCTGGATTGGACTGCATGACGTCCATGAGGAAGGGACTTGGAAATGGTGGGACGGAACATTACTTGCTGAAGGGTAAGAGTTTAGTGTCATTTAAAATAACTGCTTTCATTTCAAACGTCAAGAAAAGCAACAAAAGTATACTGTAGATTGAGTTGTCTCCAACAACAATACACTGCTTAATTTACCTGCTAGAAAGGAGAAGGATGAGTCATAAACTTATCAAATTGCATTAAAAGGGGTTGGATTAAATAACTATCAGCTCAGTATCATCTATCAGTACAGCAATGACATATGTGCACATATATGCACACATAGACATACACATCTCTATATACACATACATATGTAATGCAATATGCAATGCACAAAGCAAAACAAAAATCTACATTATTACAGCTAACAGGGTGTAACCTCTATGGTGGCTGGGATAGACTCTAGTCCCCCCTGGAACCCTGAATTGGTTAGATAGAATACATTGGATCGATACATACACATTTGTATTTTAAGTTTTTTATGTTTTCATGTTACTTTAATCCCACGCTTAGTCTATTCTCCACATACAGATATACAAAAATTTCTCTCTCTTTGAACAATGCGCATTTAATGTAGTGTGTAATGTAAATACATACATACAAACATATAAAGTTCTTTTCAAAGACATAAAAGCCACAAAGCACTGTACAAAGGTTAAAACACAATTAATATTAAGAGAACCATGTTATTTAAAACATTAATAACAAAAAATGTCAGCAGGAGGCCTGATTAAACGTATACACACTGTGAAAGTTGTGTAAATCAGCAGTCAATTGTGTTTGTAGCAAATGGTCACTTAACAATTACTCCTGAAGGATAAATTACATGAATAAGATAAAAGGTGAATAATGATTATAATGACTGAGTGAAAGGAAATGCAGTGTAACTTGTCATTTGCTTCAGGTACTGGAACGATGGAGAGCCGAATGATCAAAACAATGAGGACTGTGTAGCGTTGTATCCCAAAGCAAACTTCTACAAGAGCTGGAACGATCTTCCATGTGAGACCAAAATGAAATGGATTTGTGAAAAAGCACCAAAATCACTGAGCTAAAATTAATGAAATAATACATTACAATCCTACATAAGCACATGTCGCTATCACACAAATCTTTGTAAGCATTTAATAAACTTTTTAGCAAAGTAGCAAATCTTCCAGCTAAGATGAAAAAGGATTATCCAACACATTTATGTAAAGTAAACTGCTGTTTTGTCCTTGTGAGTATGCTGTATTTATCTACAGCAATGCTACAGTAAATTGTTCATTTATATTATACACAGACTTACAGTGTTTTACACTATTAACACAATGTTATACCATATTGTCTGTTGATGAACACGTTAATAAACACTTACAAATCTACAGCTTTAATATCCTGTTTCTGTTAGCAGCCTGTGTACAAAGGGAAAGATGATAAATACAGATGCAAAGTCATTGATTATACTTCAATCAGTATTTTTAGCTGTAGAAAATATTTTGAAAGACTAATATATGAAATACTCTGTTCACTAAAATATATGTGAATCTTTGAAAGTTCAAAATAATCTTTATTTAAACTACTTCATTTCCTTAAATTAAGTGTGCATTTCAGTCATTAACTCTCATCATAGGGATGCTTTTTGCCAAATTTTCAGCACCAGTAGTGGCCCATTTGAATATTCTTTCTAGTTAAGATGCTAAGCTTTCCATCTCTAGGCAGGTCCACTGCAAGTTCAGCACAAGACGTCACGAGACATAAATTGTAAATGAAGGGTAAAACTGACTACACCACACCCACAAGCACCAATCAATACAGGCCTTTGGATTTTTAATCAAATAATGTGCACAAAACATTGTTAGATTAAGATTTAAAAAAAAGCCTGAATATGGTGACGGCTGAAAAAATGGGTCACAGGATAGAGGATTAATGTCAATGTTTGTTAGGCTATGAAAAAACTAATATGTGGACAGAAACTTCACTAGCTGTCTCTCACGTGCCTTGTTATATGGAACTCTGTGTTTAATTTGGAGATGGTACAGGGGTCACTCCAAATAATACTACAACTTGGTTTTGTGGGACACCAACCTAAAATTGCCATAAGTCACAGGCCCTATCCAGATCAGTCAGGCAGGGCATGCTAGGAGAATTTACCAACCTACTGCTGTAGTAGGGTCTATGCTCAGAGGTACTTCTAATCAGGCACCAATCAAGCACCTGATTGTCAGCACATGGGGTACCAAAAGCTTAAAACGAGAGTCAATAGCAGAATACGTTGTTTGCATTGACAAATCAGGTGTTTTTATTGGGCACAACCGACACACTGAACTCTGCTGGAGTGGCTGTAGCTCTGGAGGTACCGCAAGTCATCTATTGATCAGAAGGTTAGTGGTTTGATCCCTAACTGCCCCAGTCTGCATGCCAAATATCCTTGGGCAAGATACTAACCCAGCTTCTCGGATGAGAGGTGAAACCCAAGATACTAACCCCGAGTTGCTCTGCGATGCATCAACTGGAGTATGAATGTTTGTGAATGCTTGATAGAAAGGACTTTAAAAATAGAAGAAAGTGCTTGTGTGAATGCGGCATGTGTAAAGCACTTTGAGTGCTGCACAAGAGTAGAAATGTGCTATATAAGAATCAGTCCATTTACTGCTCAAACCACAAATGCATTTTTTCAAGCCTTCTCAAACAAATGCAATATATTTCAAGGTTATAAAATCATGTTTTATAAACCATTGTGTTACTTTTGCGCCATATTGATGCTAGTTTTAAATTCAGATTTATAATTATGATCAAATATTACAGTGTTTTTTGTTTAAAAAGTGTGCCTCAACACTTTTCATTTGCTTGCTGACTGCTATTCTGCTGGTAGTCGTTGGAGTTCTTGGGATTAACTCTGTCTATGACAGTCCATGTGACAAAAAACAAGTTCAGTTTCCCTTTTCTTTAGAATTTCACAATGTGTGATCACCAAGAAAATGAACACTGAGTAACAACATTAGGGCACAAGGGGATTTTACAGGTTTGAAAGTACTCTGTCATTTTGGTTTGATGCTAGTCCTGGAAACATACTAATGTGGTGATTTTTGATCAGAACTGCTGTTTGATCCAAAGTTTATTTTGGTATTAAATATTTAACATTATAAACACACAGATGTGATGTGACTGAAGCTGAAGAGGAGGCCAAAAAGGTGAGCATGTGAACAAAAACCATGAACAATGAAAGGTGGACACTGTGCAGCTGAAGACCATCAATGATGGAATATTACAATTCTTGCAGCGTTCATTCACAGTCAGCATACCGATTGCCTGATCACTGCTTGCCTCCAGTACTTGTGGCATTGGGGTTAGGGTTATGGGTTTAAGTTTAGCATCTTGTATCAGACTACCTCATGTGAAATGATCACTTCTTTATTACCCTTAACTCTTAACAAAACTTTTATCTCAGTAATGGTTGAGTTTTCAGTGCCTCTTAATATATTTTTTACCTGAGTTATCAGACTCCTAAAAGGCAGTAAATCTCAAAATGGTAGGTAGAATAGTATCCAAAACAAATATGGGTGCTCAAATATAGGGCACCTTGAATATTATTTTTAGTTGCCACTACTCAGAAAATGTTTTGATATATGCATCCCAAATTAAAGAAATGATTCATTTGCACATGTTAAGAACAGGCAATGGTATTTTCAGGTCTTTATTTATCATGGTTTTTGGGTTATTCATATTAAGTCATTGCCTCATCTGGTTATTGGTTTTATGGGTTTTGGGTTACTGGTTTTACTCAAACTTTTCCTTTGAGGTAAAAATGGGTGAAAAGAAGCAATGTTCAAAAATATATCCTAAACAAATATTTCATTTATGAAACTGAAACTTCACAGCGCTCGATATGCGTGTTCAGACGTTGCACCATAAAAATGGTTTGCAAATCTTTTATCATAATAAACAAATCAAAATGATATTTTACAAATCACTGCATTGTGTTAGTCAGCATAGGCTTTGTTCATGTTTCAAAATTTTTTAGAGCGATCAGCATATTCATATCCTCCTTATCAGGAAACTAATGGTTAAATCTAGATGTATGAAAAAATTTATCACTTCTCTTTTTCACAACTTAACTGGAAGTGAACAAGCCACAGTTAACAAGCCAGCAGTACCAGGCTGTGTTGAAATAGGGTCGCATTCTGCCACATTCCTGCTCAAACCACCAGCACATGACAGATTTCAACTGAATACTGAGAATGGATGCAGGGAGAGAACCCCCAAGTGATTTCCATGGTGGATTTGAGACAGTCATATGTAAAGAAGACCTGCATGATGAAGACCATCCTCCTTACCTTCATTCTATCAGGAACCAAGGTATAAAAAGGTTAATGTACTTTCATAGCCAGGTTTCTGATTATTCAAATGATTGTTTTATTCAAATGTTTGAAATATCACTTATAGAACAAGTAAGAATAATTTAATAGATCATATATAAATCTAACTTAGTCACATTAAGTTACATTACGTCTTTATAAAACAAGCCACAAGTTATTTTTTTGTATAGTTTCATGCTGTTCCAACAATTAAGTTGTAACAATCACTTAATTTCCTCTTTGTTTAGTGTTCATGTTCAGTGTGAGGTCTGTGAGACATTACAGACTGGCTGCAGTGAGTCTGTTACTTCTTGCTGCTGTTCTCCTGATACTTAATATTGGCCTGGGAGTTCACTGTAAGTCGGATTGAATATGTGTAGTGCACAAAATCATTTTCACTGTGAAATAATAAGTTCTTTTTGGAGTTTACCAGCCATTGTCTTTATGTGGAAGAAAAAAGAAGCTAAAGCTCTCCCTGTAAAAGCTGCTAGTCTAACTTTTCCATAATTCAATTTTACTGCAGCAATTAAGTCATTTAGAAATTATATATTGTGTTATGTTATTTCCTTAGATAAATCACGATTTAGTAAGGTTTGCTGCATGGTTTTAAAAACCAAATGCTTAAATATTGCTTAAAAAGCATGCGTTATTTTGGTTGTGGGATTTATGATGAGTGGAGTGTTCGTTCATGTGGATCGAGCAGTGAAAATGTTAGCATAATGTGGGTGTGGTAGTTCTGGGTGCATGAATCAAAGCTTTGTTTGTGCTAGGACTACACCTCTCTTTACTTACCTACAGCTACACCAATCCAGAGTCCAGTTGCTGACACTACAACACATATATGCATATGCTGGAAGCATCCCTCAATCCGTCCAATCACAGCATTTTTAATAAAGACAAAACCAATCATTAAAGCTGTTGTCGTCGTCATTTAGGGGCTAGATTTAGTAACAGCGTAAACCCCTCTTTAAATCTGAAAAAATCTTTTTGCCCTATTCCCATGCTTTACCACAATTTCCCAAGGTACTGTAGAAGGACCACATCTATGAACAGTTCTGACAGAAGGAGCATAAACTCGTTAAGAAACATGCATCATTTTATCAAGACAGTACCAGCAATTTGTACACAGTCTCATTTTCCAAAGCCTCAGCCCCTTTGCCGTGACCCAGATTTGAACCGGGGTTGCTGCGGCCACAACACAGAGTACTAACCACTATATGATCACGGCTGGTTGAGGTAGACAGGACAAACATAAAGCAAGGGAGAGGCGAGCATGCAAGCTTGCAAGCAGTGAATTTCTGAAAATGTCTTCAAGTGGTTTGTGGTCATTGAAAACTGTGACCTGTTTACCAAATATGTAATGATGAAATATGCATGGACAATAGACAGCATTTCTTTTTCTGTTCATGCATAGCGCATGTCGGCATCCGTCAGAGACCTAGAAGAAAATGCTACAGGGTGGCTGTGCTGCACAAGCACAGCATCAAGTCCACTGCTGCTAGCATCATCAGAACTTTAGGACTGGAAGGTGTGTACACAAGTCTTTAAGCCTGTAAAAGGCTTTCTGATGAGCTGGTTGTGAAGCAAACTCCATGTTGCTTTTGAGTAATTGTCGCTGGGGCGTATCTTCCTCACTGAGGTTTGGAATAAACTTGGACAGATGTGTGACAAACCCCAGAAAGTGCAGTGACTAAGTGTCCAACATATGGCACTTGAGTCTTATGAATAAGACATTTAATGAAGTTGAGTTTTACGATCTCAGCCTTCTTCTTTTGTCTTTTGTTGTAAATGCTAATTGTATGATGCATTGCAGGAAGTGTGGGCCTAAGTGGGCAGCTGATAGCTTTATAGCATGGCCGCTACAGCTTAGTGTTAAGTTTAGTCTTCAACAAGTGAAATTGCACCCTCAGTTGGGTTCAGATCAGGTGACTGACTGGGCCATTCAAGAATATTCACTTCATTGCATTAATGAACTCCTGGGTTGCTTTGATTAGATATTTTTGGTCATTGTCCATCTGTATTATGAAACTCCACCCAATCAGTTTGATTGCATTTAGCTGGATTTAAGTAGACAGCATGTCTCTGAATGCCACAGAATTTATTCAGCTGCTTCTTCCCTGTGTTACATCATCAATAAACACTAGTGTCCCAGTGCTACTGGCAGCCATGCATGCCCAAACCATCACACAGCCTCTGCCGTGTTTTACAGATGATGTGGTATGATTTGGATCATGAGCTGTTACACGCCTACACTTTTTCTTGCCATCATTCTGGTAGAGGTTGATCTTGGTTTAATCTGTTCAAAGAATGTTTTTCCAGAACTGCACTGACTTTTTAAAAGATTTCAGTCCAATCTAGCCTTTCTATTCTTGAGGCTTATGAGTGGCTTACACCTTCCAGTGAACCCTCTTTATTTATTTTCATGCAGTCTTCTCTTCATGGTAGACTTGGATATCGATATGTCTACCTCCTGGGGAGTGTTGTTCACTTGGTTGGCTGCTGTGAACGGGTTTGTAGTCTTCACTATGGAAATAAATCTGTGATCATCCAGCAGTGTTGTCTTGTGTGGACATCCAGATCTTTTTGCATTGCTGAGTTCACCAGTGTTGAATAATTTGTTGACATTTGTTGAATAATTGGTTGTGTCACTGTATAAAATAAGTTCATACATAGCATGCCTGGATAATCACATTAAAATGAAGCTTGGATGGAGTTCGATTGGCACATGTCGATTGCATTCTGTTTACAACCAGGACAAGAGGAGAGGACAGAGGAGATGAATAGAGCAGGGGAGTGGTTAGACACCAAAAGAGCAGAAAAGGTGAAGAAGAGGTGAACATCAAAAAGACTAACAAGAATGCACATAATTTAAAATGAGCCATTATGTGCAATTAAAGCTGAAGCTCTAAGGCCAGCTCTTTAAGGTTTTACTCCTTCTGTTTAAAATAAAGAAGAACTACTCAAATTGCACTGATTGTTTATTTCAGTATCATGTTGTGACTTCAATCTTGAGGTAAGGCATAATGTATAACATTTCATATTTTTTTCTCTATAAAATATAGTAAATAATTTTGAAAAGGTGTTGTTATCAAGTGAAAATCCAAAAGATTTCAGGGCTGTGCTAAACCCTCAATGTTTTAGGATCCTAGCAACACCCCTGTCTTGACTGATGTTGTCCTTACCTAATCTTGTAGTTGAAAGACCGGCATAGTTTTTAACAGTTTCATAATGAATTTTCTCATCTGTGTGTGTACCTGACATGTGCGACCTGTGAGATCTAATTATTGTCACTTATGCACATACGCGTGCATGTGCACTTCAGCACCCTCAACTTCAACTTCTTGCCGCCTCTCATATGTTGACTCATATGTTCCCTTATAGAAATCTTAAAAATGTCAGAATATGTTTAGAAAAAAGAACATGATGAAGCTGAAAGTAGAAAAAAAGCATAAAAAAACACTGATGTTGTTTGGTGTGAGGTAGGGGCTGCATTCAGGGGAAACGGAGTGAATCATGATGATATAAAGAGCAAAGACTGAAAATATTACTGACTGTGGATGTGTGGCTTTTTACAGATCAGCAACTCACTAACTCCTCGGGAGGGGAAAAAAGATATTGTTCTAGAGTAGTGGGGCGTAGTTTTACTTTGTTACTTTGTTTTTAATTTTTTTTTAAATGTTACAAGCTAGTGCATGTTTGAAAATGACTTGAGACTAGCCTGCTGTACGCAACCTGAGAACAAACAAAATGAAAACAGCTCTAAGTCTTACCTCATTTATCCTGCTCCCAGTCACTGTATCAAACCTTGTGCGTACTGCATTTTGAGCAAACTTAATAAATGAAAAAAGAAAAGTTTAACAAACCGAGACAGAAATGATTTATGTGTACACTGAATAAGAAAATAAATGTAAAATTCTGTGAGGTGACTTGCCTGTAAGTTTTAGCTTTCACAATCAAATCAAGTGGATTTATAAAGATCTCTTAGCTTCAGTCATGGGTTGACATTCAATTAAATTTTATTTTCTTTATATACTGTCAAATCAAAAAAATAGTTACCTCAAGGTGCTTTATAGGTAGGTGGTAAAGACCCTTCAAAAATACAGAGAAAACCCCAACATTCCTATGACTTCAAGTGCTTTGTCGACAGTTGGAAGGAAAAACTCCCTTTTAGGAAGAAAGAAGAAACCTCTAGCAGAACCAGGCTCAGGGAGGAGCGGCCATCTGCCCCATCTGATCGGGGTTGAGTGGATGAAAACTGGACAAAGACATGCTGTAGAATAAAGCCACAGATTAATAATAACAAATAATTAAATGCAGAGTGGTGTGTAAACACATAATGAGTAAAAAAGGGTGACTGAAGAAGAAACACTCAATGCATCCTGGAAATCCCCCAGTAGCTTAGACCTATTGCAGCGTAACTAAAGGAGGATTCATGGTCATTTGATCCAACCATCACGATATGCTTTATCAAAAAAGCAAGTTTGAAGCCTCATGTTAAAAGTAGAGAGGGTGTCTGTCGCCCAAATCCAATCTGGAAGCTGCTTCCATAGACGAGGGGCCTGAAAGCTGAAGCCTTTGACCCCCATTCTACTTTTAAATACTCTTAAGTCTAAGAGCAAAGACATTAACCATTTCTGAACTCAAGTTCATTTGGGAAAAAAATTAATAATGTTAAGACATACCACACAAAGTAAAAACTACTCTTTCTGCTTGTTGTTTTCACACGGACCTCCTTGACTTAAAGACTAGGGTATATCACCATCTGCAGGTGGATAAAGACATTGTGGGAGATTGTGGGATTCAGTCTGTGGGTGTAACAGGTGGTGGAGAGGTTGTTGGAGAGGTGCTTCTCTCTCTTCTTCTTTTGGAAAGACTGGGAACATATAACAGACAGAGGAGAGAAAGGAACAAGATTAAAAACAAAAATAGTCTCTGCCTGCTTGTCTGACAGGATCTTTGGATGCTCCTCAGTGAGGGGCAGCAACATCTTCAACCGGGATCGAAACAAAACAAATGGGTTTTCAGTTACACTTAAAACTGACATATGGATTTATACTGTAATGCAGGTGGACAGGAGCCTATCTACCAATACTGGCAAAATACACAGGGTCCGAATTTGAGGTGTGTTGCGTTGAGACAAGAGTAATACTGACAACGAGTAACACTCACACAAAAACTTAACTCATTATGCTCTGTGGAAAAAAAGCTAAGAAAGGACAAACAAATAAAAAATGAAGCGGTAAGCCAACGGAGAAAAAGGCAGACAGTGACAGAGGGGACTGCAGAGCAAACTGTTGTTAGCCATTGTAATGTAGGTAACGCAAAATACCTGAGTAAAAATTTCCCTGTGACTGTACCCGGGGTGAATGGTGAGTAATCCTAATGTCTACAGTGACACCATTTGAAATCATGTTTCAACAATGGTTTTGTTTGATTTGAGTTCACATTGACATAAATGTGTGGAAAGTGCAGAGCACAGGTATAAGGCTTTTTGATCACATCTGAGTAATGGTTTGTTATAGAACAAACATTCAAACAAGTTTTGAATGTTAAATCCCCTTATTCCTATCTATTCAAATATCACCATGCCTTACTGGCAGACACAAGACTATATTTGATAAACATATGCATCTTTCCTTTAGTGACCTTTACATTTCCATATGCGGGTAACGGAATGCAAACTCTGCACAGCACCACATGGGTAAATGCTTTTGGTGTGATTTCCAGATTTCCAGGTTTTGTTGGATGGATGTCCATAAAGTTGAGACTGTACTTCTTAAAGAAAACAACAACAAAACCCCTTATAGATTTTTTTGCACAAGCATGTTTTTATGACCAATACAGAAGTTTTAAAATTAAGCAACCTCTAGCAGTTGAGCTTGAAAGTTGTCCAAAAAAAAAATAACTCGTATTGTTTTGTTTTGTTTTCTCTAGAAAATTCCAAAGAAATACAAAAATATGTATTTTCTTAGCCTTTTATTTTTATTAACTCTGAGTCAAATATAAACTATAGTTCTGCTTAATTTAGAAAACAAAGAACTCCAAATTAAATATAAACATTTTCTTTTTGGGTTGCATCATTAGGTGTCGCGATACTGAAGAATGCTTGTTCTGGCTTGAGTGCCTCGTACTACCGTACGTCCACAAGATCTCAAATGAGGTGGAAGGAACAGTCTCAATGTACATTATTTAATATTATTTTTACATATAAATTACATAATAACAATTATATAATAATATAATAATAATACATTAACAAACAAATGACAGTGGTACCAAATATATGTGCATATTTCCATACATTTTATTTTTATTTATTATACACTTATCGATAAATTGGCCTAAACAACAGAAACACTAAGCTATAAACATACTCCATAATAAATCAAAGGACTTATGGCAAAATGACTCAAAATAAACATTATCCATTTCTATTTGTTTGTTTTTGTTTCACTATACTGTAGTGAAACAAGTATACTGTATACTGTAAATGAACGGCTTCTTTTTACAGCGTCTATATGTCACACAAAAATCTTACTCACTGGGTGGTGGGGAGATTTTATATAGACAGAGAACCAGAAGAGGTGCGAATGGAAGTGTGGTCCCGCTCCTGAAATGATTGGAAGACTTGTTGGTAAAGTATAACCTACTCAAGCAGGCTTATTCAATGTAAGAAAAGATTCAGTGATGGCCTTAAATGCCCAGTCATGGCTGTGGCATTTTTTAATATTTAAAGAATTTAAAGTGGAGAGAATATTGTGTGAGCTGTGCGATTCATTATTTTGAAAGTGGTGCATTTCAAGGAAAAAGCTTCACATATGTAACTTATTAAAACAGAAAGCAAGAATAAAATGTGGGACTTCCTCTGACTTCCCATACCAAATTGTGAATGAACTAAGAAAAGTCTTTTTTTTTTTTTTTTAAAGAAATAAACGCTTTTATTTAAAGTAAAATGAAACTAACCAGAAAGGCTGGGATACATCAGTTTGCAAATTTCTTAATCCCCAGTAGACTAGAGTCATGCGATATCTTTAATCAGTGAAATATCTACACAAACCGTAGTTTACATTCTGGTTCTTGTATGATGACAAAACTATTATAAACATCTTTTCATTGTCTTCACTATATTTCATATTTTGAGCAATAGCGTATTTTCATGTACGTAAGTGCAATTTTTAAAAAAATCAAATAAACATGCTTCAAATTTATACTAAGTACAGTACTTAAGTAAGTGTAGCCTTGAGTGCATTTAGGGCTTCTTGTAGCAGAGGAAGTTCCTTCTCAGCTGACAATTTTTTACGCTGAAGTATGCAGTACCGTTCTTCTCGAGGACGCCACAGAAGCTGTGAGATGGGCAGCTTGGAATATTTTTATATTCCATCTGCTCTCCACTCGCCCACAGCCACTCACCAGCCAGGTTACACAGGCCTGTACACACCTGCCAATATTAAACAGAGAGATCCACATACAAAACTTGTAAAAAATATACTGTATTTGTTTTTCAATACAAATACAGTGTAGGAAACTGGCCAACCTCATCAGTGGTAGCCTCTTGTGCTCTCTCTCGTGCATAAGTATGGTCATATGTAGTGGTGGTTCCAGTATGAAGAGGCTGGATCATTTGTGTCGACTCTATCCAGAGACCTGCTGTGTTCCAATGCCTCCTCCCATGTCTTATTCTCCTTCACCAGAACCAAAGGGTCAGTATAACATGTGAAAGATCGCTCTTTATCACAATTGCTGGCTTTCCATTTTCCATTACTCTTAAAAACACAGTTTCCCTCTGCTTTTGGTTCTGCAAGAAACATGAGAAGTAAAGTAGTGAGAATGCACTGGATAGGTTTCAGAGAAGGCTTGAAGACCAAATTGCATCTGAGATGTAAATCTGACCCTTGGTAAGCACCACTGTGTGCGCTCAAATCTTCAGCTTTTATTGTTTGCTTAAAAAAGCACTCAGCATGTCTCATAAACGTACTGTAGATAACAGTATAGGCAAGACATCGATAAGTACTAATAAATTAGATGTAATCAGTGGTTTGAACTTTAAAACAATTAAATGTTAGCCTAACAGAAATACTGTAATACAGTTATACAAATATAACTCAGTTACATGTTCCTTACCATCAGTGTCCCACATGGTGAAGGTGGCTATCTCATCACCTTTGGACCATTTCCATGGTCCAAAGATCATTCTGAATAAAAAGATCATTCTGAATAAAAAGATCATTCTCTTGTTTGTTTCTCACAGTGACCAGGTACGCGTAGTTCTTCCTGCAGTATGCCTGTGCACCTCTCCATGTAATTATGATAGAAGGGGAGTCATATGCAACTTTCAGTTGCCCACAAACAGGAGAAAGGAAGAGCAGCAGTCGGGTGAAAATGCACATCTTGGTCATCGTGTTTTCCATGAGAGGATGACACTAGAACAAGAAAAGCATTCACAGACAGGAGAGAAATTGAGAGAAATCTATAGTAAAGCTCTGCTGTATTCACTATGTCATTTTACTGATGTGGGGTTTTTCAGATTACTACTTCTGTCAACAGCTGATTATAAACCTGCATTCATGCAGTTTCTTAGTTCAGAAATTCAGAGATTTTATTCTAATTTAAATAAAGGATTAAAATATTTTTAATTTGAGGAATTCTTTGATGTGATTCTTTATATTTTAATATGTATGATGTAAATAATTTAAAGTCCATTCACTCTAAATAAAAGAAAACAATATCAGCAAACAACTAAACAGCCATTCTTGGAGAATGAGTGGGATACTGTCTCAGCAGGTTAAAATGTTCTTAATGTACTGTTTTAGCACTGTTTTTAGCATTAAGAACATTCCCTCAGTGTTTCTATTATACAGCCACAATCAGCCACAATCTTAGGAAGTGAAATGACCCTTTCCTGTCATTCATTAACTCTACCTAACTTACAGCAGCAGAACTTACCTTGCATGCGTTAGGAGGGAAGCTCTGAAACTTACTCTGATGATGACATTTCTTTGTCAAGTCTGAGCATTACTCATTTTACTAAGAAATTTTACTAGTAAATTGTCCCTCTTGAAAAGTCGAATTACTTTTCAACAGGATGCAAAGCAGTAACATTCAAATGCTGATGGGAAAAATTTAGGATAAGTCAAATGTGCTGCAGGTGTTTACTCCATTTCCTTTTATTGCCTTCAGTTCTCATTTTCTGCAAGTTCTCACCACTTGCAAGCAGCAAGCTATCAAAGTGGATGTTTTATGTGTTTGATGTGGGAATGGAGAGGGTTTTTTAAAAATTTATATTATTAAATACTGTGATAATTCTGACAGGGTAGAAAAAAAACTAGTAGCATTATAAATATAATCATTTTCTATCCTTCTTTTCCAGTGAGCTAACCATGATTACACACTCCCTAGTTTGAACTGTGACTCTATTAAAACAAGGTGCCAGCAGCATTATAGTGCAATAGTAGTGACACAGCATAGCATGTCCGGTGACACACTATTAGTCGAGAGCAAAGTACTGAGAGTACATAAGTTTCACTGCACACAACAAGCCCCTAAAGTCGACCGTGTATGATAATTAAATGAAAATTATATATTATGTATTATGCGGCAGTGAAGAGGTTTACATGCACTATAAAACTGGCTAGACCTGGGCACATTCCTTGATTTCTTATTGGTCAGCATATTCAGATCCTGTGTATCATCAAATTAAATGTTACCCCAGATATTACTAACAACCACTTCACTTCTCCTTTTTCACAGATAAAAGTTTTAACTGGAATTCAATTATGAATTCAGTGGTAGTGGGTTTTGTCAACACAGCGCAGTGTAATAAAACCTGTGTGAATTTCACCTCAAATAAAATTATATTACTTAGTGGAGAATAATATTGTGTTACACAGTTAAACCCAGTTTGTCTACAGGACAATGCTGTAGTGTATTTTTTTTATATATCACATACACAGATTTACAGTGTGTTGGTTTTTTTTATACCCTAGCTCCAGTAATATCTTTTGACAAATACATTATTCAGCAGTTATATCTGTTTACCGTCTAAACTGCTGTGTATTTTGAACCGTCCACTTGTTAAAAATGATTTTTATTTTTTTTTTATGTTTTAAGAATCTTATAATTACCTATATCAAAGAACTTCTTGGTTTTAATGACCTGATTGCTTACCATCCTTGGTACAGATGGAAGGGTTAGTTTTTACAGATCAAGATGAAAATACTAACAAACACATTACATTTCACTTTGTATTTCTAGCTGTAGAAAACATGTTCACATTTTGTAACTCACAAAGCCAAATACAAAAGTGTAACAACATGTCACAGTGTTACTGGGATTATATGGACTTCATCTGGACTGGAGTAATGGATTGTTTATAAATGAGATATAGCATCTTAATTAGTTGCACTGGTAAGTAGATTGTATTACCATCACACAAAGCTTCAATGTCTGTTTCCCTTATTTATTGTTAAAGCATCCTGAGCCACCAAGAAAATGTAAGGTATAAATAAAATTAGAGTTTGGTTCACAAGAGAGAAACATACTCCTATAATCTGCCCAACTTTAATTCAATGCAGTTAACATATTTATGTGTGTAATGTGGAATCAGTGTGGTAGCAGTGTTGAGTGGACCATTTCTACTTTCTGGACTGTGATACACTGCTGAAGCTCCACAGTCGAAAGTTGCGTCTTTGTTTTAGGTTTTAATGGGCTGTGGTTTGATCTTAATGCCCCTGGGCAAAGGTAAAGATGAGGATTTACAGAACAAGATGGAAACATTTTTTCATATTTCACTCAGTATTTCTAGCTGTAAAAAATATCTGGGAATGATTGATTATTCAGATGTTCCTCCCATTTTGTAACTCACATATTCAAAATACGAAACATCTTCACAATGTATTGTTTCACTCTATTGCTGCTAAAATGATCAGTACCATGGACATTCCTTGTGTCAGGATATAATTAGGGGGTGAATAATGTTCCTTAAGAAAAAGCAATTGGACAAAGAAAAGAGCATTAACACTACACTCTACACACACTATCTACTTTGACACAGACTTACAGTGTTTTACATTATAAACACAATGTTTTACCATATTGTCTGCTTATACTCCAGCTCCAGTTATGCAGCCTACATATATAATACAACACAACGCTTATATCTGCTTACAGTTAAATCTGTGGTGTTTTAAACAGTTTGTCTACTGTTAAAATGATATCTGAATGCTTAGCAGCCTCTGTCCAGAAGGAAATGTGAGGATTTAAACAACAAGATAAAGCCCAAGGAAATTACAGCAAAGCCATTGATTATATTTTAGTCATTATTTCTAGCTGTAGAAAATATCTGGGAATGATATATTACTGTGGATTGATTGATAAGCAGATGTTCCTCCCGAATGTTCCTCACAGCATTATTGGGATTGTAAGAAACTGACTGGGTTAATGGATCATTTATGAATGAGATACAGCATGTTAATGCTGAGCAGAAAGCTAGGATGGCTGTTTCCTGTTACTGATTTTTTTCAGTAGGAATGAATATTAGCAAAATTTTAATTAATTGTATATTTAATGATCTAGAAAGATTTTGAACAAAAATTTAATTATCCAGCAGTCTAAAAAACAAGTTTACATGTGCAGCATTAGTCACAGTATTATTACACAGTGTGATCATGTTTTTAAACTTTAAAGCAATATAATTTCATTCTTGTAAAATCCACACACAAAGACATTACATCAACATGCAGACCAGGGTTCAAACACACACA
>VUQG01015734.1:0-14104 GCA_015106755.1 Etia nguti | reverse complement strand
TCAGAACAAAACCTGTCTTGGTGGTGGTTTGGCACTAAGTAGAATTGTTGTCAGCTTGACTTATTATCCAGACAAAGTGACGGATTGTGATGAGTAGATAGTAATAGCTTCTTTAATGCCTGCCAGTGCTACACACACACACATGCACACACAGGGGTTCTCACAGACAGAGAGATGAATATTCATGATTATACAGCTGAGGCTCAACACTGGCTCATTTAGCGCTGGCCAGAGAGAGGCCAATGATAGCATTGTAAACACACAACCATCAGAGGTTTAATAGCTCAACTCCAGTACTGGCTAATTGCACTGCACACACAGCCACACACACAGAGACAGGCACAGATTTGAAAGCTATTGTGATGAGATTTCCCTCTTCAGTTTTGATTCAACAGACAAACATTTGTTTGATGGGGGAAAAAGAAGTTAAAAAAAACCATACTCACGCAGCTGCCTCAAAACAGTCTGATGGAGAAAAGAGACATCCAGTCATAGTACGTCAGTGTCTGCCAAATAAGTCCTGTACAAACACACTCCATTCTTCCACTGCGCTTTGTTTGATTCTGTTTAGATCTGGTGAGATAGAGTTTCATTGGACTGTCTATACAACCGTACAGCCAGTTGAGCCGACTATAGGCACAGTGGAGCATAATGGACAACACAATAACTTCCACTGTTGCTCTCGTATTAGGTTGACATGACGGTTTTCCACGTGGGTCTGCGGTGTTATATTTCAGAAATATTTAATATATTCACCTTAACCTAGATGTCAAATAGTTTCCCAGCAAACAGCCAGTAGTGTAAACTACTTACTGTCATACAAGTGAACAAACACTTTTGTGGCATTTTGTTCCGCAGGGAGTTTGGATGCCTTGTAAGTCTGGAGACAGACAGCATCCAGAATCTCTGCATTTTAACTGAGAAATGTGGGGCAACAATGAGGCTGAGCACCTCAGGGTTTAAGCTTGCCTGCTACCTCCTGATCTGAGTGTCGTTCAGTGTCTATTTGCATCCAGCTTTAATAGCAGTTTATTCAGTCAAGCAGAAGATGACATCTTTTTCTTTGGCTGACATATGAGGCTGTTAGCCTGAGGCTACTGTGTGTCTAGTTAATGAGGAGAGGGATGCTGCTGATGATTAGGACCGGCAATAAATAAGCTCAGCCCCCTACTCTGACTCTACTTTGTAAGCAGGAAAATCTGGCTTAGACCCGGATAGGCTGCTTTAAGTTTTTAATCAAGGTGGGATGAGAAATGAGGAAAGGTGTTTATTTTGTGTATATATATATAATTACAACGCCCAAATTTACTTGACTCTTTGTGGGAGGTAGAAAGAGATTTATGTATTATATTAGCAAGAGAAGAAGAAGAGGAAAAAGAAGAAGAAGAAGAAGAAGAAGAAGACGAAAAAAAGAAGAAGAAGAAGAAATGTTTTTCCCTTTTATCCCTTTTTATATGTGTGTGTAGGTTAAAGGTAGCAGCTAGAAAATGAAAAAGTACATATTTCTAATTTCTATTCTCAGGTTGAATTTTCCGAGTGAGGACTGCTGATTTTAATTTGTATACATGTGTATTTAGCCAAGGCCAAAGAATCCATCTATTTTCTTAAAATTAAACAGCAGATTTTTGTAAGAAATCTAAGAAAGCGCAGTCTATACCATGCATTGTGAGCACTCCATTTTTCGTTAGATACACAGTGTGCCTAAACACAGTGGTTGCATTTACTCAAATTGTTAGTCTAAAAAGTAATTCTCAGTACTAAATTAAAACAAATATTTTGATATCTTAAATTTTTCAGTTGCCCAATAACACAAAGAAAAATATACATTTCTCATATTTAAAAAGCTGCAACTACAGAAAAATGTTGACCTGAGAAACTGAATGTTTCCTTTCTAAAAATGGTCTTCTTTTTATTTTAATTAAATAACAACTTTAAATTATTTGAGAAGTGTTAAATTTTCTTTTAATTATGACTACTGACTATTTTTCATTTTGACTGACGTTTTCTTTTTTAAATTTAAAGCTTATGTGTGCAGCCATGAAGTCCAAATACTAGCTACTAGTGTTCTAAATGTCAGAGGTACAATATTCTACATGCATTTTTTGTTGTTGATGCGAGGCTAAGTCAGTGTTGGAGGTGGTACTTATAAGTGTACAGTATTTCCTCAGAGAAGAGCTAAAAAAAGACAGGATGTGAACCAAGTTATGTTATTCATCACTACATGCACTGACACAAGTAGGAAGACACATCTGTCTCATTTATCTAGCCTGAAATCACAAATCCTAGCTCCATGTTCAGAAAAATAAAGAAATAAAAAGAAGATACCAGAGAAAACAGTACACAGGACAGTCAGACCTCCAAGAGTACACGGAGATACTATTAGTAAACAGAAGAACTGTGATAATCAGTGTATGCATTTTAATCTAGTACTGAAAGATTGGTCTGGACAGTATATGTGCATGATTGTACATCTCCACCATTTACAGTATTGGGAATAGTGCTTGCTAAGCGAATGGTGGTCAGTGTGTTGCCATGGTAACCGCAGCAGCTGTCAGTGTGTGCCTCCTGTAAGAATGACAGATGACTTTTATTAGAGGGGCTGTAAATTGGTGGGGTCCCCCCACTCCATACAGATGCTTATCCCAGCCTGATCATTTTGGAGTCACTCTGCCAATAACAGTGACCAGGCCTAATTACAACACAGGCCCTCCTGGGCTCATCATACACTCATTATTCCAGACTACACTGGCAGTCCTGGCACCAGTCACTGTGTGACATTCTCATAGTGGGAAACAATAAGGCATAACATATGGTGGGATTATCACCACAGTTACATGTTATTAAAAGACAAGTGTTTTTTTATTTAAAAGTAATTATAGTTAAAAAGGGCCTTTGTGAGGATTCCTGTACATTCACATACATTCACACAACATTGTTTTGTGCAAATTGTGGTTTTGTTGAGCTGAGGGTGCATACACGCCATGCTTTAGTTTTTATATGGAAAATGCAAATCTGCAGTCACCACCGCAGTAGTGATATTCTCTAAAACACAGATGAGGTCTTGTGCCTGCTTCTATCTCCAAATGTTGCATCCTAACTGAAAGACTTTGTTTACCTTTGGTTAGTCTTCAGCTGTGTAACAAGCCTGGCTTATCTTTTTATTTATTTATTTTAAATCAGGCTGTGTGACTTTGAGTGGCCAAGGTTACAGTGACACTGTAGGGCTCGGCTGTCTCCGGAGACCACATTCCACTCACTAATACACTCCAAGACAGTTGCCCATTGGGGACACTGCCAGAAGAGTGATGAGGAAGCAATTTTTATCTGCATTGTTTAGCTGACTCCGTTGCTTTCCCATCAGTGGTGTTCAGACTGTGGGTGTTGATCAGGACAGATGACTCAGAGTTCTTCAGAGGAGTCAAAGGAGCACAGGTTGAGATTTTCAAGGTCATGGAGAAAGAAACTATATTTTTCTGTTTTAAAAAATCCATGGTGTAGCTTCATTTGAGCATAATATCTTTTTATACCATTTATTTTTACTTTTTTTTTTTTTTTTTAAAAGTCTGGTCTACAACTATATAAACAGATGTAATAAAGTCCCTGCTTTCTTTATATTTGCACTCATTTTTAGTGTCACAATATCTTCACATTAGGTCATACCCACTAGCTGTATTTAGAGCAGCATATTTGATCTGAGAAAGCCTGGGTAAGAAACAGAGAAAAGAGACCTGGGTTCCTGTGGAGATCTGTCAGACAGACAACGCTGCCACTTTTTTTGATAATTGCTCTGCCTAGCCATGATCTGAATTAGCATATGAAAGTTTTCTTCTTCACTGGAAGCACATAGCTTCAAGCTAATTTGTAAGTCATTTTAGATGACAGGGAGTGGTTGTATCCCAGAAGTGCGCTTTCCCTCTTGATCTTTTATTTTGTCTCTCTCTCTCTCTATCTCTCAGTTTTTTTCCGTACTCATGTCTTAATTATATACAGTAATATTTAACCAGAGGCAGCCACGCAGCTAACAGATACAGTTACAGAGCAGAGTGCAGGTCTGGCAGTAGCTGAAGCAAAAACTCGCATTTTGATAAGACTATGTAACAAAACTTTATTTGGATAATCGGGTGGTAGAAGGAATAGTTTGAGGATCTCCTTAATTCCACTGAGAGGCCTTGTGTAGAGAAAGCAGAATCTGTGGAGTATGGGGTAACTCAATCATTACTATCCTTGGTGGCTGGACCCCTGAGGTGGATGGGATGCACTCTTAGTTCCTGTCTTTGGTGACACGCCTCTGCAGCGTCGCATGGAGAACTTGGGAAGTGCCTCTGGATTGGCAGACTGTGGTTGTGGTTCCCATCTTTAAGGAGGCGGACCAGAGGGTGTGCTCTAATTATACAGGAATCACACTACTCAGGAGAGTCTGTCCATTAGCCGAACCTTGGATTCTGAAGGAACGATGCTGTTTGCGTCCTGGTCGTGGAATGCGTGGGAGTTTACTCAACCAGACTATTTGTGCTTTGTGGACATTTAGAAGGCATTCAACCATGCCCCTCAGGGGATCCTGCAAGAAGTGCTTTGGGAGCATGGGGTATCTGGCCCGTTGCTACGGGCCATTCGGTCCCTGTACATCCCCAGTGATAGCTAACCAAGTCCAGTGAGAGCTGGCGATATACAGGGCAATAAGTCGGGGTTGTTCCGGGTTGGTGTTGAACTACACCAAGGCTGCCCTTTGTCACCAAATTTGTTTATAATTTTTATGCACAGAATTTCAGGTGTAGCTCAGTTCCGTAAGAATCTCGTCTCTGCTCTTTGCGGATGATGAGGCTTAATTGCCTTAATCAGGTGGTGACCTTCAGCTCACACTTGAGCAGTGTGCAGCTGAGTGTGAAGCAGCAGGAATTAGAATTAGTCCTAAAAGTTTGAAGCCATGGTTATTAGCTGCAAAAACTTCCCATCTATGGTCATGAGTTCTGGGTTGTGCTGAAAGAATGAGACTACCCATACGAGCAGCAGAAATGAATTTCCGCCAAAATATGGATATCCCTTAGTGATAAGGTGAGGAGTTCAGTTAGTATTCCTTCAAAACAAGTCAGCTGAGGCGAATCGGGGATCTAGCAAGGTCGCTTCCTGGGCACTTCCTGGGTGAGAGCGAGGCATGTTCTAGTGGAAAGCATGGCATGCTGGAGAAATTGCATCTCCCAACTGCCCTGAGAACTCCTCAGTGTTCCCTGGATGAGCTGGAGGAGCTGACTGGGGATAGGGAGGTCTGGGCTTCTCTGATTAGACTACCACTGCGTCCTGACTGCAGATCAGTGGCAGAAAATTGATGGGTGGATGGAGGAAATGACTGAAAGAGCCATGCCAACTCACAGGTTTAAGTGTATGGGCAGGTCACTCAGTACATGTGAGTGTTCAGCTATGTCACCATGTGTCATTGTATTCCACCTCATCACAAATCCTTTATTCTTAGTCCTTGGCACACATTTACCTGTGTTCAGCGATGACATGTCTGACCCAGTGCAAACTGTCCTTGGTGAAAAGTGTGAAACTTGCATCGTAATATGAATATAATTGTGGCTGTTTCTATTATGTCCCACAAGCAATTTAGTTTTCATTGATACTGCAAAAACTACCAGACTGAGTGAACAAATAGTCTCCTTACAGGCTCAGTGTGGCTTATAAGAGGATTGATTGAAGCTATTGAGTCTGCAACCACAGAAAAGGGCTTGTGTTTGTGCCACTGATGATGCCAAAGCAGCTGAACGGGGTGACGAAGGGAAGAGGAGATGGCTGATATTTGTGCAAGCCACCTGGGGTGAAGTGAAGCCATAGTTTTGGAATATACACTAATAAACGCAGATGTGGACAGAACAGCAAAGGCTGTCTGTTAGATGGTGTTAGTATGCATTAGATTGAAGTCAGAGGAGAAAGGAATAGCGGTGCACCTCAGATCATTATTATTGACCATTCCTCCTTGCAGCTGTACACAGCTTAAACACATTTGAACTCACTTGCATGCCCACGTGCATAGAAACATGTATACTCACAAGCACATGCTCAGAAAGACTTTAATATAGAGATGCACAAGCCAGTGGGATATGAGATAACTGCAGTATAAGCGTACACTGAAATGGTCTCAGCTTATAAGGACATGCACGTATGGTAATAAAGGCCTCCAGCTCTGTGTTGAGCACTATATTCTGTTGTTGAGAGTGAGAATGAGCTAGCTCTTGAAAGAAAAGATATGGAATCTAACCACGAATCGAGAACACTATCAGTTATTACACTTGCTCTGAAGAGTTCTTGTATTTTAAATAAAATCCAGCCACCACCTCCTTCTGTTTCTTTCCAGTAGTCTAAATATACACCTAATACGCATTAATTTACCTACTGCTGAAAAAATACTAAGCAGTGTTGGAAGATTCAGAACATATTTATATCACTTGAGTCATAAATACTATAGTCAGATCATTTCCATCTGCAGTACTTTATATGCAGCACACTACATCCATGCAAACATCTTATTTCCATCCCTGTAAAGTGTGTTTTTATTATGGACACTTCATGAAGAAACATCACCTGATGACTGATGTTGGGGTTTCTAACTCTGTGCTTGCTCCACAGTGCAGGACTCTCTGTAGAATGTGGGGCTGTTGCCCTCTCAATTAATCTGAGACATATCTCAAGATGTTTGTGAGGTTGTGTGATTAGTGTACAACAGGCCAAAACAGGCATCCTGTTTTGGTGCTTGAAGGAGTATGTCATAAACAGAGGACTTTCCTTGTAGAAGATAGGTAACAGTTATCAGCCTCTTGAGTGTACAGGCTATTGAGTCAGAGTCAGCCAGAGAGAAATGGTGTTTCAGGACAGACAGAGAGAAGCTACATTGAACATCCTGGTCTGATCCATCAGCTGGTGTGTCATTTGACATCTTTGATGTGGACAGATGTTCCAGAGACAAAGCAGACTGCCACCTCTGTTTCCTACAAAACGGAGATGAGCATGTAAAGTATTTCATATATTTAATAACAAAGGTTTTCTCTCCAGTTTCCATACTGAATCCCAAATGTTGAAAACATAAGGTGAGGAAAGCACACCTTCCTGTTCCTCCTTGTGGATGAATGGAAGGCCAGAGTTGGCGAGAGCAACAACAGGATCAGAGTACAAAGCAGAGCGGGTGTTACTGACAGCAAATACGAGGTAGATCAAGTTAATATTAAGTTAATATGGTTGGAGGTGAGTTCCAATTTGACTTGCAGATTTGCAGCAACTTTGAGCAAGCTAGAGCAACTTAAATAGTGGCCCCTGTTGGACATTTGGATATCAGTTGAACAATCAGCTGATGTGGGCCAGCACCGAGATCAGCTGAACAGGACGTCGTGGTGCGCATGAATGCTTTATCTCTGTTTCTAAAAGATAGAAACATGTTAAGTTTCAAGTGTAGCAGTGTAAAAAGATTTACGTTCAAAAGCTTGATAACGATGTACAGTAAAGTGAAAGCTGTATGGTTTATTTTTGCATTCAGTCAGAGTTAGGTGTCAAACTCAATTCTCACATGAGAATCTGAAAACACAGACGGCTGATGTTAGACACTGTTGCCCATTACAAATGACAATGCCACATTAACTTAGTACTAATATCAGTTTTCCTCATCCTCTGTTTATTTATCTGTCCTACAGAGGAATAATTTCCCTTATAGAACTGTGAGGTGTATGACCCGAGGCCTCTCCTGGCTGATGCTGGATATCAGGGATAAATCCGCAGGAGAGTCCTGGGGATACATCAGGCTGCAAGATAATTTTCCACATGTACTGAAGACAGCACGTAGGGAGTGGTGTGCAGGAGAAATTGACGCCAAATATTTAAGACAGGGCTGATTTGCACTGCAGTAGCTATCAGTCAGAATAATACATGTATTGTATTTCTAATTGAATACTGTGACCTACTATAAGGTTTCACAATCTAGTAAGTCTAATGATAATGTCAATGATAATGTCTGGGTAGCAGGCAGATGCTTGTATCCTCTCACCTAAACAAGCATATTTCTCAACTGTTCTTTAATTTATATTCCTTCACTGTAATAGTGACATTTGCAGTGTTTCCAATATGAAGTATACACAGTATAGAGGCATTTGATCTGTTAAATAACACAGATTGTGCTCTGAGAAATCCACAAATAACCCAAAGATAGTTTATAGACCATAAATGCTCACACAAACCCACGTACATGTGTGTATGTGTCTCTTTCCACGTGCATTTAAAGCATGTACTCCCCTTTCCTAGCCTTTTGTCATAGTGACAGGCAGTCTGTTCTAATGAAAACTCCTCTCTTTCATAAGGCTGTCAGCTTTTGATGCCAGAAAAGTTGCAGAAGGAAAGAAGAAAAACAGGAGAGAGGGATTGCAGAAGAGATAGCCTACACCTAATTTTTCCTTTGCTTTCTCTGAATGATTTCATTCCTAAAAAGCAAGAGCATTTGCAGCTGGCAACATTTTAATTTGATAATGTGTTGTGGCTTGTTTCCATGGTTAAGTAACTAAGGACTACACATCCACACACACACATGGATCCAGTGTCTCTCAGCTGTATCATTGGTTGAGTAGCTCAACCACAAGCAAGGAAAAAACTTCTTCAGGATATCAAAGCCCTGGTCTCTTTTTTCTATCTAGGTCAACATTTGCTCACAATAGCATCTTGGCCACCCTCCCCTGTGTATTCCCCATTTTCTTTCTCTGTTTTCTCCCCTCATTTCTCTCTGTACTCACCTTTCTTATTGCAACGCCTCTGTCTTCGATACCAATCATTTATTTCTAAATTATGAAATTATGATAAATGTTTTGGGGTTTTTTTTTTGCCTCTACATAAATATAGACAGTAATAGTGTCAAAGTGCCATTTTCCTAATATTTGCCATAATTGCAGTTTTTTATTTTTGAGCCATTTCAGAGATCATCTTTAAGACCTTCACACCTTTTTCCATCATTTTAGGCACGCTCGATGCAAAGGCCTCTGCCAGCAGTATAAACCTCTGTTAATGTGTCATGACAAGACTAAATGAGAAGATTCAACATCCCATAAAGCGCGCATTATTATATCTCTAGCATTACTGCCAGAATCCCCCCACCGTACGGCGGTATCATCTGTATCATCTGTGTCATGAAATAGCCCGATAGCCACCGGCTACAGAACACATCGCTCCTCAGAAACACTGACTACCTCTCTCTACTTCCATGTGTTCACACAAATTAGCATTACATTAGCATGATATTAGCACATCCGACCTGCACAGCCATGCCTTATCAAAGCACTCTGTGATCCCCGGCTCCCCGTACTTTAGTCTGGATCAGAAAAAAAGAGAGCGAAAACCTGAGCGAGAAAGAGAGAAAGACAGAGCGTTTCCCCTGAGAGAGAGGGAAGAGAGCGATGAGCTACATGATAACGAGCTGTGTTACACCGCTATACAACACACAGCCTTGTCACTGCGCCTCAGAGCTGATTTAGCTGAGCTAAATGGGCTGCAGCAGATGTTTGGTGACTACAATCACACAGAGCTGTGTTCCTCACTTGACTTGCAAATATTTGCTAAGAGACTTCAATATTGGCTTTTCTTTATTTCATTCTTTTTGAATGTGTAAGGTGGTTATTCCATAAAAATGAATACACGCAGCATGCTTTCTCTGCTGTCACCTATTACGGATGTGCTGTGTTTGGTACAAATGTTAACCGTCTCTTGTGATGAAAACCCACAGGCACCTGATCCTTTGTACTTTCATGAACTGCTTTTGAGACAGTTAAAGAACTTATTGACTAAACATCAAAAAACATTTCTTAATATGTATTTTGATTAAAGTCTTGTTGCTGCAAACAGTAAAGCTCAGTTGAGATTAATGTGTTCTGAGGAGGGCCTGCACTCTCCCGTCTAGTGAACAAGCAAACCACAGATAGATTTTCCAGAATGTTTAACATCATGCTGACTGACCACAGGCAATACATGGCACTCACAGGTCACATGAAGGTGACGTGTTTGGTACTAACAGGCCCACATGTAGTTTACTGGTGTTCACTGAAGATGTTGCTTTGCTTTCTTTATATGTAAATAACGTGACCTAATATGCTTTATTTATCTATTCATTTCCAGTGCAACGGTTTCTCATCACATCCACGGGAGCCCTGTATATTCTGGATGTGCAAATGGAAGACGGGCTGTACAACTACAGGTGTATGACACGGCATCAGTACACCGGAGAGACCCGACAGAGCAATAGTGCCCGCCTCATTGTGTCAGGTGAGATTGGGATTCTAAACTTAGAATGAGTATGCATCAGAGGTTCTGTAGCTTGATATATAGTAGCGTCTGTATAAAGCTGTACCTCTGGGTTGAATTGTCACTTGTTTGATGTGGGATTTTTAGACACCGCAAAAAACTACAGACTGCATATGTATTATATGCTTATATATTGGTTACTGAAGTTTAATTGTGAAACCTTAGGATGAGCGTTTTTACCATCGCCACCTTTGTGTCTGTAAATCAGACATTTGTAATCATGGAATAATCGCACTGAGACACGAAGGGATACGGCACACTCTCTGTTTACTGACTAGGTTGCTCATTGTTTTTTGACTGTAATATACAAAATAAACATCAGTATGTTTTTAATAAAGCTTGAAACTAGTGACTCAGAACTAGCAACCGCAAAATTGAACTCTTCACCAACATGTTTACTGAGGTCGTGAAAGTTTTCCTGGATTTCATACAACCAAACGTATTTTTACAAAAAGAACACTCAGAGAGCACAACTTCCTGCAAGGGCTACACCAAAACTATGATGTTTTATACCGGTGTCAGCATGTGTCAGGATCTTGTGTCGTATATTGATCTTTTTGTGTGACTGTGAAGTCATATAATGTTGTATTGGAAAAAATTATGTTTTAAAGAGGTCAAACAAAGAAAGTGCTTCTGTCCCCAAAGGACTAATGTATTGCTTTAAAGTTTGAAGATGAGCGAACTGAAACATTTTTCGTGGCCTACCTTGAAGCATTACATACTATTTGAATATCTTTACCCATATAACTGGAGCAGAATTGGCTGAAATATTTGGCTTATTTAAGCTGTAAAAACTTGAGATGTAAGGCATCGTATTGAAAAAATAAAAATTGTGTTTTACAGCTTTCTATCCCTTTCATATGACTGTTTGGGGTTTTTTTGAAGTTAACTTTGACCTTGGGTGCTAACAATGAAGGTTAAAATCAAATGCTTAGCCAACCTAGCTACTCATGTCCCCTAAGGCCTAGTATATTGTTGTAAAGTCTGAAGATGATCCATAAAAAAACTGTGGGTAACATGAAGTTTTTACTGATTTCACTGTTTTTACTGGTACAGTGATGGGAGATGCTAAGATACCAATAACAGCTTATACTGTTATTGGTATCTGTGAGACCATTAGAAAGATAGAAAGAATGTAGGTTTAAGTGCTTTAACTGACACAAGCTGATTGAAATCATGCCAAAACAACCAACAGTGTGCTTTTTTGTTTTAAACAGATGGCCAAAAAGTTAAATTTACACTTTGCAGCTGTTTGCATAACAACAGCCAACAGCTGATATGAGATGGGATTTTTTTTCTGAGTTTCATATTTAAAGCTTTAGGCAATCAGTGCGGGAGTGTGTGAGTTTTAATACTACAGTGTGTTTGATCTGATAATAGTTTCATAATGGCATATCCAGCCAGAGTTACATCGGCCCCAGCATATGTCAGTAACAGCAGGTAAACCTTCTAAAAATGGCCCAGTCTGTTGCCTTGATTTCAGTTTAGAATAATGTGGTTAATGTGTTGCAAATACCAGCTGGTGATGCCACAGACTCTTGGATAAAATGACACAAGACAAGTAAACAGACACAAGGACAGGAATCACAATAACACAGTAAGATAGGGTTTGCTGTTGCTTTTGCGTGACTTCAGAAACACTGACTACATGTGAGAGGACCATATGGAAATAAATGTGTGCTTGTAAAAAAAACATGTTGGTCGGTTGAATTAAACAGAGGGTGACAGGGAAAAAGCCCTTGAATTAAAGAGGGGGTGACATGTGGTAAAGGTCACGAGAACTCTCCCAGTTTGGGGGAGGACTTCAGGACAGAAAAATACCCTTCTGTTTAAAACAATTTAAAGAAACACTCTGTAGATTTCAGAGTTTAATGATGCAGTATTTTTAGTTTGTAAGACATTCATTCACAAGATAGGCAGGGTTTTACCATGTTTACCAGGGAGGGGGGGACTAGAGCCATTACACTAAAATTTAAAAATCTCATTTTCTTCCTTTAGCCACTCATGGGTACATGAATAAACAATTTTCCACGTTTAACTCCTGGTGCTGCATTTTACTCTTTCTGAACTTGAAATGTTTGCACAAAAACTGAAATCTGTCCCCCTGCAGATCCCACCAATTCTGCACCCCACATCCTGGATAGCTTTGAGCGTCGCGAGGTGATGGCATCTCATCGAGTGGAGCTCCCTTGCAAGGCCTCTGGTCACCCTGTACCCAAATACCGCTGGCTAAAGGACAACCGACCGCTGGAGACAGACTCGCGCTTCAAACAGAGTGTGACAGGCCTGCTCATAGAGAGAGCCCAGCCCAGTGACACAGGGACGTATGTGTGTGAGGTGTGGAATGGCTACGGCAATGCTGAGGTGGTTGGCAGGCTGCAGGTAAAAGGTCAGTGCCCTTGTGATGGTGCTAAGTCTGTAGGTGTTTTTATTATGGTGCAATGAGTCAAAAGAGGCAGATTCTTTAGTATTTTTAAGGTGCTCCATGAAGCATTTGTTTGTTTACATTTTATAGTCTATCTAATGATGATAACTTGGTACCTCCACTAAACTACAGAGCCCCTCAAGGTCGTGGTGAGTCCGCGGAAGGTGAAGGGCAGTGTGGGAAGCCAGGTTTCACTGTCCTGCGGTGTCACGGGCTCCGAGGAGTACCAGCTGTCCTGGTATCGCAACGGAGAACTCATCTACCCCAGTAACAGTGTCCGCATGACAGGCCAAAACAGAGAGAACCTGGTCATGGCTGGCATGGCCAAGAGTGATGGAGGAGCTTACCAATGCTTTGCCAGACACGGCAAGATGTCTGCCCAGGACTTTGTTCAGGTCATACTGGAAGGTCAGAATTCACAGTGAGGCGTGTGGGTGGGAGCAGTGGTGATTGGGCATGTGCACCATTTTGGTTTTGTGTGCACAGGAATTGTGTGTGTCTATGCAAATCCGAGTCCAAACTGTGCTCACGTTTGCTGGCTATGTGAAGCTCAATCCTGTGGGGCCCAGCCCTTTTTATAAGATTTTCTGAAAAGCCTTGAGCTGTACATGAGCTGGTTGCTGCTGCAGTCTCTCCCATAACCACAGTATTATAAGGGGAATATTGATAATCAATAACGCTGTGGAGCCAGAGAGGAGCTGGATTAATCTGCTCCTCATTCTGACTCTGCTTTTTATACTGGAGATGTGCATGTGTTCCACTAAAAGAAGTGCAGATTTGGACAAGATTCTCATTAAGATAAGATAAGATAAGATAAGATAAGATAAGACTTTATTGATCCCACGATGGGGAAATTTTTGCGTTACCTCAGCTCAGGTACAGATATCAGAAGGAAATACAAAAATACAATAAGTACAAACAATGAAAAATAAGTAAGATAATACACTATATACAATGGTAGCATACACAGTATGTGATTATGGATATGGTTGTGGAATATGCAAGACATAAACTATATAGCTTAACATAACTATTGTACCACTACTATTCCTATGTATAGACATGTACACACACACATGTACACACTAAATATACATATGTATACATATACATACATATATACCTGCACACGTCCATACACATAGAAGGTCTATTATGCATGAAGTGGTGACCATGGATGTTCACAGTGTCCAGTGGCTTATGACATCATGACGAGGAGTTATAGAGTCTAACTGCTGTTGGGATGAATGATCTGCGAAAGCGCTCCTTCCTGCAGCGAGGGTGTTTCAGTCTCTGACTGAAGGAGCTGCTCAGCACACTTACAGACTCATGCAGTGGGTGATGTGGGTTGTTCATGAT
>VUQG01015733.1:9290-25003 GCA_015106755.1 Etia nguti | reverse complement strand
CGCTTTATTCAAGCTACTCACCTCTCTCCATCCACCTGGACTTTCAAACGTACACACGAAGGACTACAGGAATATCTGGACCACGGCCAATCAGAGAGGTCCCGCCCCTGAATATCTCTGATTGGTTTAGATCACGATAGGGGCATAATGTGTGTCTGTTGTTGACCACATGGAGAGTTTCAGGGTTGCGAACAGTTGGTTGCACCAGTGCGACCCAGGATTTTTTTTTTAGTTGCACCATTGAAAAATTTGGTTGCACTCTAGAGCCCTGCAACTACAGGGGAATCACACTCCTCAGCCTCCCTGTGAAAGTCTATGCCAGGGTGCTGGAGAGGAGAGGCCGTCCGTTAGTCGAACCTCGGCTACAGGAGGAACAATGCGTTTTTCGTCCTGGTCGTGGAACACTGGACCAGCTCTTTATCCTCTCGAGGATACTCGAGGGCGCATGGGAGTTTGCCCAACCAGTCTACATGTGTTTTGTGGACTTGGAGAAGGCATCCGACCTTGTCCCTCGGGGGGTCCTGTGGGAGGTGCTCCGGGAGTATGGGGTGACTGGCCCATTGCTACGGGCCATTCAGTCCTTATACGACCGTTGCAAGAGTTTGGTCCGCATAGCCGGCAATAAGTCGGACTTGTTCCTGGTGGGTGATGGGCTCCGCCAGGGCTGCCCTTTGTCACCGATTCTGTTCATAATTTTTATGGACAGAATTTCTAGGCGTAGCCAAGTGGAGGAAGGCCTTCACTTCGGTGGTCCCAGGATCTCGAGGCCTTTACTCAGAATGAGTGAAAAAGCAGCCGTTGTCGAAAGAAAAACTTTAAAAGACCTCCAGACAGCCTGAAGAACTGATGCCCAAGAGCACTTTAAAAAAATAAAAAAAATCTAAAAAGCCTGACTGTAAGCTTTTTTTCAAGGTTTTTAAACCATGCTGGAGTATAAGAAAATATGTATGCAGAAATATTGATCTATCACAAGTGTTATGAGGCCATAAGAGGGCAGAAATAAAAGAAGGAAAACCAAAAAGCAGCATTGTAGCCAGCCTTAGTGAGATAATTCTACAGTCTGTACTTCCTCTTTGACTTGCAGAAGTTGTATGTTTAAGATTGCTTCACAAACGTGCATTAAGCAAAATATCCCTCTGACCCCTTCCACCACTCTTGGAAATTGAAGCTCACCCAGAACATAAAAGGTCATGACCCTGACCTCTGCTTATCCAACTCATGACCCAGTGTGAGTCGAATAGCAGCTTTAAACCACAGCAGCGGCCTAGCTCCCACTTACATGTTGTCCTTAGTGTTTAAGATACAGACCAGCATATGAACACCTCTGGGTTTGCTTGTTATTCACACCTTTTGACACCAGCTCCCAGCACATCGTGTTTCAATAGTACGAATGGACCAACCCAACACGTTCAGTACAGTTAGATCATTTGTCTTTGGGTACTGATCCCATTCATTATAACATAAAACTAAAGTTAATTCATGAATGTGCTGAAATTGTATTTGTTGGTAAAACGATACATAATAACAAAACCGAGGTGAACAAAACAGATTTAATTTCAGCTCAGTGAGAATCTGCTGCTCTCATTTATGTTCATAGTATTTCTGAGCACTAAGCATTGCTCTTAGAGCCACACGTGCAGAGTGGGTCTAACAAGAAACTCTATATTCTACTGTAGGTGCAGTAAAAGCTTAGCAAGTGCTAAAACAAACATAAAGAGAAAAAGGGAGAGAGCAGCCAACAGGGAAAGTGCCGTCTTTGGAACTTCTGACTCATGTTAACTCACTTGACTATAGTTTGCTGTTAATTACGTGAATTACTGCAAAGAGACTGAATTTGTTGTTGTAGCATGTGTGAAATGCCTTCAAACGGCTGACCCTTTGCTGTCGGCTTCCTCTGTGCTGTGTCATGGAGAAGTTATGGTTCAGTGGTGGTAGCACATTGCTGCTTTCAGATGGGGCCAGTGTCAAAAAGATGTGTTACATACAACTGATCTGTGGACCACTGTTGCTTGTGCTGATGTTAGCAACCCGTGTTTGTACTCTTCATACTGTGTTTTTGGATCTTTGGGGGTTTTCTTTTTCTTTTTTCCTTTGTTTTTTTTGGGCTTCAGTATTCAACAAATGCACAGCGTGATCCAAATGTGCAGTTGTATTTTTTTTTTTTTAGAGGACTGCAGAAGGGCATATTTGTGTTTATTTAAAGCACTCTGTATACTCTCCCCCTACATCCGACTATCAGATATGTGCGTCCCTACCAAGTAACTCAGATCCTGAGGCATTTTCTGGCAGGGAAAGTCCTTAACACCATAAATTGTCCTAAGAGAGTGTGCACTGCTTCCCTGTTTGTGAAGACGATACTGTCATGACGTTGCATCTAATGGGTTACTTCCCATTTCTGAATGTGTGCAGCTAAAGGTGTGGTGTTCCTTCCTCTTCCTCCTCCTCGTGCATGTTACAGATAGAGCACTTAAGGGGAACAGCGGTTTACTAAGACTATTTAAGATGAAGTTAGAGAGTTAAGTGCACAGAAAAGGCAGTAGAATGAGACCGTAGCCCTTGTAGTAAGCAGCTGCTGATGGTGGGTAAACAGATTACAAATCCTAAACTAGGATTTGCTCCAGAAGAGCCATCTTTTAACTAAAAGATTTATTTATTTACTAATCTGACTGAATGTAAATCTGTCAAAGTGTGGGTTTTTTTTGTTGTTGTTGTTGTTTGTTGTTTCTTTTTATGTTTTGTATCACGCTGCTGGTAGGAAATACTGTTTATTGCTGTGACCCAGCAACTGTTGTGCTGTTTTAACATCTGTGTTCGTAAAACCTTTTACTCAGTCTCACTTACACCACACAGAGTTTCGACACCTCCACAGTGCTTTAAAACTTTTAAGTAAGTAAGAGTTGGGTAATAAATAATGCATTGTTATTGTATATAGTGTGAATAGTTAATACAATTTCACTTCATGTTATTTAATATTTATCTAATAGCGATATGGATGCCTGTGCACCTGCCTGTGCATGGAATTTAGTACCAGTAAAAATTTTTGGTCTTTTACTAGTTTTGCAATCACACATTCAAAAATTTCTCTTACAAAATAAGTCCGTACTGCATACTCATCATTTCGAAACATTTTGTCATGTATTTATAACATTATACACTCACATCACCCAGGCTGCATTAGTTGATGTCTGACAATATCTGTGATGTCAACATCGCTGTGGATATGATTGCCTACTAAATTCTTAAATAGCAATGTTAGACTATTTTTGATAATGGTTACATTTTTAAGGTTTTGGACATACTATTACACATTTTTACCACAAATGGCTTGCTGATTATGAAATTTCAATGGGCCCAGTATTAAAAATGCTAAGTTAAAAAACACCAGCCAACGAGAACATATCCAACTACTCAAGTACCTGAAGAAGATGCTGATGAGGTTTTTGATGTCTCGCTACAAGTTTCATCATCATCCTTGGGTTCAACTTCTTATAAGCTGGCAGCAGACATGCTAAAGTTACCTGCTGGAACTTTCATTTGACTTTCAGGCTGTCGCACGTGTTCTGAGGAACACTCGTAAGCTTTAGGTACGTTTTGTGTTTGACCAGGTTTTTATTTCAGATCAAATGTGTTGTCATGGATAGCTTTGCATTTAGCACTACAGATGCTGCAGAGATTGTTGTGTGCGCTGAGTTTTGAAAAGTGTAATCACACCTGAGACCGCTTTCAGCTTGCAGCTGCTGGTGCCATTGCCACGCGTGTCACATCACATGGTCTCATTCTTTCTTCCTCTAACCCAGATGTACTATGCTACCGAAATGTGGCATTTCATTGATTTAGTGTGTGAATCATTTCGTATTTGGCATCTGGTGCAAGACTCTGCCAAATCAAACATGTGGAACTGCCCACTGCGGTAACAGAGCAGCTAAAAGTAGTGCTTTTCTTGTCTCTGTATTGGTGTAGGAGTTTGCTTGGCAAATGAAAGTTGCCAAAAATGTGATGATTTGAGATCACCTTGGTTTAAATCCTCTTTTCATGGATGCTTGGAGGTTTTACTTGACTGTGAGAAGAGATGCTCTGATCATTAAAGCTGAAACTCCATTTTAATTTTCAGATGCTTTATTTCTTTTGGGAACTGAAGCTGGACCTGGAATTTCCTTATTCTGTTTGACTTAACAAGAAAAGAAATGCATTGTTTCTCTCTGCTGAATGCATCTTTCCTAATATATATTTCAGGAAAGATGCATTTGAATCAAAAGCATGAGTTTAAATTTTGTTTTGGTTGGAGTTATTATATGGGTAGGATGACTGGAATGAAATGATCCTGTACCTGCTTTGGTTTTTCTCAAATTTATCACCATCATAAATTGAATCTAAGTTACAAACACACTCAGAATGTTTACTGACTGAAGCAATCAGTTAATGAGGTAACATCACGTGTTAAATTGGCACTCCCTCAAACTCGTCATCCCTGTTTTTATTCATTCGTTACAAGTAAAAGTTACTCATTTACTGAGTGCCCTTCAGATTCCTGCTCCGCACACTCATTCCTCATGTTCCTTACCTCCCATTTGTTTAGAAGTCAGCCTTGTGACTGAGGAGGTGGGGACACAGAGGAGCAGCCCCCTCTTTTCCACTCTGCCTGAACAAAGTGGCTGTGTAGGGCTTTTTTACACTCTGTAGTAAAAGCTGTGAATGCAGTGGGACTTGTGGAGCTTTGAGTTTAACCACAGGGTTTTTGCTATTTTTCTGTTCCTCTTATCGTCTTTTGAAGCTTAGACTCCAGGCTCTCGTTTCTCTGTTGTGTAATTGCATTAACAGAGCAGGATGGCAACTCCATCGCTCATGCTGTACACTGACAGGTAGGACAATGAACAGTATTTGGTGGCATAAGTTTGTGTCTTGGTTGACATGTCAAGGCTACTGTGTCCTGTTGGATTTTTTTTATTTTTTATTTTTTTTCTGCTTGGCAGCCTTGAGCAGTTCTTTGTCCTGTTCATTTTATATTTTCTATGACTTGAGTCTGCTTTTCTACTTGAGTTGGCTTGTGTTAATATTTTTGTGTCATGCCTCTTTACTGTGAATTCAGGCCTGTGACCTGTTGGGACACTTTATCACCTTATTTGCAGACATCAAGGCTGAAAACCAGTTTTGTGAAATGCTAAAAATCTTAAAATCATTTGGAAATAATAAACTAGTCTTGTATCTTAGCTCACACTGACCATATAAATAAGCATTTCTGACAGTCAGTTCTTGAGTTCTTTCTAGCTGTTCCATTTGAGTACTCGACCATGGCTGCACCCATTCAGATGTCACGTTGAAGCAACTTTGGCCCCGACTGAATGCAAATCATGTTCCTGCAGACACGAAAGCAAAAAAAACAAAAAAAAACAAAACAAAACACATGGAATCCACGCGGGATGTTGAGTAATGCAGGAGTTGAAGTCAAAGTTTGCTTCTTAAAGGTGGCACCGCTTTGGCCTCTGTACTTTGATCTGTGTTGTGTTCTTTTATGGAGGCTTACTGGGGTTACTCGTGTTCACCACTCCCTGCTGACAGTTTACTTTTTCTGGCACATCAGATATTTTCAGTATTGCTGTTGTGTTACAGATGTACACATTTTTGTTTAAATAATAAATAATTAGTTGGTGGAGCCCAAAAGTTGATTATTGACTAAATAATTTTTTCCCAAGCTTTGAACCACATTTTGAGATTCATTAGTGGGTTTATTTTTAGGTTGAGATAACAATAATATATTCTAGTATCCCCTATGATGGTGGGCATGTTTACCAAGATTTCTTAAAGGTTCCTTAACGTGCAGCTGTTACTGTTTAGATGGGAGTACGGTCTGTGCGGCAGATGATTGCATCTTCCACTCCCAGATTTGGTATTTAATTAAATTGCAGTGGGTCAAGAAATGTTTTCCATTTTGATTTTAGGTCAGCCAAAGCTAGTTTCTCTAGTATCTTTATTGCATGCCACAGGAGAGCAGCTGGTTCAAGGTTGTTAATGAATCTTTCCTCCGTCACCCCATGTGTTCCTCAGTTATCCTCCCCATCTTTTGTTTCTTTGTAATCTGAGGGCTAATGTTTCCTTCCTCTGTTTGCTGTGGGTGGAGTTAGATGGCTTTGATGACAGTAGATATTACAACCTTAAATTGACAGTTTCCTCAGTATTTGAGTGTGAAATGGTGCTGTACAATTTACCGATGTCTTATTCATTCAAGCACTTCTTTGTCAAAACTTTAAGAAAATAGCGATAGAATGAAAAATGGTGGTTACTTGTTTTTGTTCACTGGTTTGTCTGTGCAGCTGTGAAAATAGCAGAGAAGTTCAGCTTAAATGTCACTGTGCATTTACAGTTTGTAAAATATTAAAAATGCTGGCTTTTAACAGCTTTCTTTTTTTCACCTTGGGAGTTACATTCCATTACTTTGATTATCTTTGTGTACTATAGTTATCAGTAAGCAGAGTGGAAAATATGCAGGGTTGATGTAAAACGTGCAGCTACAACGAGGCAGGAATGAGGCGTTGACATTGGAGATTAAATAGAATGGCGGCTCGCCCAGCTTCGGCCTGACTGTGAACATACATGGATTTAGCCAATAGTTACTTGATCTTGTTAAGATCACATTATTTTGTTTTTAGGCTGTTACTGGAAACTGAAATGCCACCATGGTAAATCATTAGCAAAGAAAAAAGTGGTTAATGTGTATCTTTGTCATGTTTCCTACGCAATTACAGCTGGTTCGCTGTAAAGCTTGGCTGTTTGAAATGGTTTCCATGGTTGCAATATGATTGTATTGTCATCTTTCTGTCTTACGCCACCTTCTGATTTTTAACAGTATTAATGGTGTACAAGAAATGTTTTTTTTTTCCTGATTTTTGCTCCTCAGATTGCTTTGTAACTCATAAAACACATATTGGAAAACCTGCAGGTTATGCATAAATAATCATTCTTCCTCATTAATTCTCAACTAATGTTGCTGAAAAAGTTGTTCAGGCCTCAGCATTTTAGGGCCTATAGCTCGTGGATTTGTTTCTTTTCTGAATTTATAATAGAGCTTTTTAATTGGCTTCTAAGGATAATTAGAAGCGCCTAAAGAGATCTGACTTGGTTAGAACAAGAGAAGTTGTTAGACCCAGCCTAGTTAGCTGCTCAGAGGTGATGAAGGAAGGTTCTTTATTACATTTTTAAAAAATTGAAACTTTATTATAGTAGTTTGGTCTTTGTGTATGTTTGTTTTATTCTGGTGGAATATAGGACATATTTGTAACTTGGGCTGTATCTAGTGTAACTACAAAACTGAAATATTACCAAATAATAAAAAAGGAAAATTACAAACTAATTTTAGAGCAGCTGTAAGGTTTGTTTGCTAATTGAAAATGTCAATTAGCAGCTTCTTTGAATAATAAGCTGTGAGGCTGTGAGTGAGGTGAGTCCACAACAGTGATTACTAGCAGGAAGGCATTGCTTGTTTGTGATATGATGCAGCTTCTTCTTGTTGATTATTATTAATTGCACTTTATAATAACTTTATAACTACTGTTAATAAGCAAGATAAGAGCCAATGTAATGTTGCTGTCCAGATGACAGGAATTGTGAATTTTTACTGAGCACAGTAGAAGATCTTGAATGAAGCCATTTCCCAAGCAAAAACAGAAGCCTGTAGCAAACGTGGTGATAGTCATTGAAACAGAGTCTGTCCTGTGTTTGGCAGCATGTTTCCTGTCATCACCACTCTGGAGACCAAGCCACAGGGCCACAGGTCAAGCTGTGCAGCACTCATCAGGTCAGGGGTCACTGATTCATCTGAGACAGCTTGTGTATTTAGACCTATTTGACACTTCTCGGCTCTTTCCACATGTCTGTACAACTTGCTGAGAGCCAAAGCTTGAAAATGTAATATTTAGCTGATGTGTGAAAATCATTACATAAGACATTAGCCAAGCGAATACCCCCTTGATGAAATTCAGCCTTAGACAAACAGCAGTGTGTGGGCTCTTTGATGTTGCAGCCTTCTATTGTGCCTGTTCTTGCCCTGCTTGGTCAGAAGAGGCTTTTTATTTGACCAATTTAAATGTGTCTTTTCACAGCTTGCCTCTATTCGGGCTTTTAATTAAAGCCACCTCTAACATATCAGTGACATCAACGCAGTGATAAATGAATAAAAATAAAACCAAATAGCTGACTAAATGTCTTGGTGAATGTTGCAGAACAAAGGAAAGCTTTTCAACAGTTTAGCATGTAGTATTTAAACTCCAGGTGGGTTGAAACCACTGCACTTTCAATGCAGTGCAGAGGAGACTGGATACAATTCATTTGAAATAGGAATTCACAAAATTCATTGAATGACGGTACTATTCTTCAGTCAAAGCGGCAATAATGAGGGAAGGTTTGAAACTCTGCAGTTAGGCACTGTGTGTCTCAGCACTTGGCAACCCTGCTCTGTAACTTTACATGATGTTGATGTGGTTTTTAAACAACAGAGTTTTGCAATAATACCACTTGCCGCTACGAAATTTCACAATCTGACTTGTTGCAACAGTGGCACCTATTTTACTACCATACTCAAATTCAGTAAAATCTATAGATGACCCATTCTTTTACAAATGCTTGTAATGGCAGACTGTGTGGCTAGGAACTTGAGTTTTATACACCTATGGCAGTGGGACAGAAAACACCTAAATTCAACCATTTCCCAATGCTTTCTTCCATATTGTGCCTAGGTAAGGAATAGGCAGACTACAATCCGGATGTGGATCTGAACCCAGACCTATTACTAGATTTTGATGTTAGTGCAACATTTCTCATATTTATCTTATTGTTATTTTAGTATGGTCAGCCTTTTCCTCTTGATCATCCTCACCCTGTGAGGGAAGAACTCCTTCAAGGGTGACAGTTTCTTCCGAATAATTGCACAGACAGTTGTCGTTTTCTCACCAAGCTTCTTGCTGATGGTCTTGTAACTCATCCTTCTGCAGCCCATCCTTCTGCAGATCTGCAATCTTGTCACGTTCTTTGACAAATCTTTGTTCTTACCCTATGGTGGTGGATAGGTTTTCAACGACTTTTAATTTTTAATACAAATTTTATTTGACCTAAAATGAGAAAGTTGAAAATTAATAATAAATATTGTTGAAATACTGTTGAATTGTACTTTATTTATTTTGACAGCCCTTTGAAAACTGTCTGACAACCTACTGATACAACTATTGGGCTACTTTAGAATATATTGCATTGAATTATAATGCATTTGGGACTTTGATATTTTGGACCTTGGTTTGAGGAAATTTTCACTAACTAGGCCTCCTTAAATATTAATTGAATAATCCTGATATAAGGTAGGAGGTTAAATGGCTGGTGACCTTGTTAATATGCAATCTGTTGATTTACATCAGCTGTCCTCTCCAGTAGTAGAGACACACACACAACAGTGTTTCACCTCACTGATTGCTTTAGTCAAGAGGTGGGTGGTCAACGCCTTCCTTTTTGTTGCTGTTATAATGAGCTAATTATCGTCCATTCTAATTCTGTGTCATTCTCCTCTCTCAGGAGCCTGTTTGCCAGGAGAGTGAAGGAAAATCAGCCTGTGGAGCAGAAGGATCCTGGGTGGAAGCTGTTTGGGAAAGTCCCACTTCGGGAAAGCCCCCTCAAAGACCCTAAGAAAATACAAAAGGTAGAATTTGTAATCAAACCACAGGGGTTCAACAGAACTTCAGGGGCTTTATTTTGCGTGTGGCTTGTGGCATGAGCATACCTACTGAATTGCCAGTAAGGATGGAGATGTGGGCAGTAGTTCAGAAGTCTAGAACCAAGTTGATTTAGAACTAAAAGTAATAGTCACAATGTTGTGTCGCTGCGAGCCTCCCAGTATATCTCGTTTTGTGAGCATTTTGAAGTTTGAAACTACTGTGCATGAAACTTGTTAGTTGTGTGAATAAACAATCAGATTTTAAGCATCTGTCCCATCATTTATTACTTATCTGCGTCTGGGTCAGACGAACCGCAGTCCAAGCAGTGGTGTGCAGATCTCTCTTTCCCTGCCATACTTTCAGTTCTCCAATTCATTTCTTCATCATGTCCTTGGCCTCCTCCCTGGTAGGACATGCCTATCGTTCCGGAGAATACTACAGCAGGACTGTAACAGCGGGTATAAAAACAAATTCCTATGAAACACGGTTGCGGCGGTGAGCGAAGCGACCATTACAGCAGGTATATTGTAGCTTTCAGCCATCTGCTATCCTATTGTTTCAGTCACTGCCCGCAGCTTGTGGCTATAGGCGAGGGTAGGAACATAGACCAACCAATGAATTTACAGTATAGCTCTGCTGTACACTCAGCTCTTATTTCCAAAACACACCAGTACATTGTCTGCATCACTGCAGATGAATGTCTGCCTTCCCTAGTATGTGCCTTTAACTCTTTAACAGGTGAAAACTGTTCTCTCAGACTTGGAATGTGCCAATTTTCATTCCTGTTGCTCAGCTGGGAACTGCCTGAGTGTGAGGTGAAGGTGACTGCTCGTTTGAGAGAAAACTAATCAGAAAAGGAACTGTTTCTCCTTTACATGAAGTTTCACTGTCCTGTTCTATAAACCAAGGAGAGTTTTATTTGTTTTGTAGCCCATTTTTTTCATCTCTGTGTGTGCTTTCTTTGGTTGTCACAGAGAACATGGCCTTCCGTACTTTGGTAGAACAGAGGACTTGTCTTCCCAAAGCAGCTGATCTGCTGTTTGCGGTGACTGTACAGAAAAATACAAACCATCAAATAAAATTATGATGACTCCAACAGGAAACTTATCATGAAAAGTAGAATAAAATTTTAGTCTGGAGTTTGATAAAGCTGATAAGGTATCAACATCCTACTCCAGTTGGTCACTGTCCTTGAAAACCAGCCTTCCGCATGTGTGCTATGAATGGGGTTGATCTGGCCTTGGCATAGACTATCAGGCACGGTTTATGTGGCTGCAGAAGGTGCTGCGATCACCGGCTCAGTCAAACTGTACAGCCAGCTGTCTGAAGCACAAACCGTTGGTATTATATTGGTAAGTTAACTGACAATAATACAAGTCAGCACTGGCTCCATCATCCAGGTTCCAACTCTGACCCAAAATGTGATCAGTTCAATTCAGAAAGTGCATATCTGAATTGGTGTTTCTGCAGAGTGTGCATCTGTTGTTCAAAGGTCAAACAGATAAGCAGCTAGCTTTGATTCAGTTTTAAGCAGAGCCTTAATGTTGTACCATGAGTTAAAGGGCAAGTGCAGTAACTTCATAACTGCTTCTTAAGACTGATAAAGAAACCTTCATCAATAGTTGTTACTTATTATGAGAGTCATTATGTAAGTTCAAAATACTAAGATCATGCATACAATCTGCTGTATTCTTGAACAATAGGAGTACTGAGCTGAAAAATGACACGCAGGTTCAACCGCTATATTTAAGTTACCACTTGCAGAAATTGAAACAGCCCCTCTTAAGCTTCAGCAGCTCTTAGAAGCATAGTAGATGGCCCAGCAGATGTTTGACTTGAGCTATTTATTCATTTATTCAAAGCAGGAAGCATGCACAGTCATGGTTTGGGTTATATGTGACAAGGGGAATTTTATTTGCATGGTCACTATAGCAGGAGCATGTTTTTACAGTACAGTGGACTTCTGGAAGATGGATAGCTGAAGTAGTTGATAATATACTCCTTTAGGGATGTAAGCATGCTACATGTAGCATCGCTATTACACGTTCCTCACAGAAAGTGATGGTTGGTTGCTAGCAGACAATATATACTGTTTTCAAAGATGATGATGGCCAGTGGTTATTTTTTCCATCTTTTCTTGAATTTGCTCAATCTCATTTACTTTCTGTGGTTGCTGGTAGTTGCTTCTTTTATGGAAACCTATTCGCTTTGAGCTCCAGCTTTTTGGTGATAATGAATCTTCAATTCTTGTTATGGCTCCTAAAATATTTTTTGTCTTTTGATGTAAAATGACCAAAATAGAAGAAATAGGTGCATGTATACAAGTAGAACCTGCTAAAAGGTTATATATACTTGTTTTTCTGTTTCTCTCTATGTGACTGGGTTTAGTGGAAAGCAAGCATAACACGTGTTTGTTATGCAGTATTCAAAATGTCAAGGTCTTTGACAGCACTGCTGGATAGCCAGCTGGTGCCTGAATACTTATAATTTCCCACTTCCACAGAAAAGTGCCTGAGGCTCAATAAAAGCAGAGGGTCGCTCTGTGCTGATAAAATAAACTAAAGAACCAGATGCTAACATGGAATTAGAGCCATCAGAAACCTGTTATTGTGATTCCATTTACCCTGTTTCTGAATACAAAGGAAGAAGCACTCTTTCAGTGATCTTTGTGCATGTGATGCCCAGTTAAAGGTCCTGTTAATGTGTAACCTTTTAACAAGTTGGTTTTAAATCGTAAGTGCACTGTTGACTGTGTGTTTGTATTGGTTTTAAATTGCATGTTGATATACAAGTGCTCATGCAGACACACAAGCCTTGTCTGTGGCTGTAACTTTATATTGGGCCTGAGGAATCAGTTAACAAGGCTCAGATTTCAAGCCTTTGATAAGCTGCTGCTGCTGTTTCAATGAGGGGTTACTGGACTCTGTGTGGACTCTTATTTGCCTCGGTTATTGTTGAGCTATTATGAGACACACTGTGCTGTTTCCACTAACAGTTTTTCCCCTTTGAGAGCAAAGCTATGAATCACGTTTTATTCTGTCATGTACACCAATTCTGCATTGCTGAGAGTAAAAAGTCACTGTGCTCCACTGTTTTAAGGCCTCGTTGTGACGTCGAGTCTGATTTCACATTAATAATGCATAAAAAGAGACAAAGATAAATTCAATGAAGGAAAGAGAATTAGATAACTCACTTATTTATTTAATCTAGTCTCAATCTGATTTGTTTTTACTGCATAATGCAGTTATTTATAGTCACTCCAGTCTCCCTGTGTGTCCAGCTCCTCACACACGTGTGTGAACAATTTAATAACAGGAATCAAGTTACAACTTTTTGTCACCATAAATAAATAAAAAATAAAAGATTCTCAACACATGTGCACACAGAAGGTGATAGCCAAACACCTGTTGTCTAAACATTTTAGTAGTAATAAATCATTTTTTCACATTTTGCATGGTTGCAATAATTTGACTTTATTTCAAAGAAAAATGGGCGTACCAGCCTAAAATTCTCTCAACTGCCTAGCCTTTGCTTTACTTCATGCTATGTTAGCTCCGTCTAACAACTGGTATGTTGCTGCTAATGCATGTTTATATTAAATACAGAATAAACTGAATAGAATAACATCTTCAGACCAATATCTATTATAAATGGTGAAACAGCTCACCATGCAGGAAGTCTACTTGTACACTTGGCTACACCCTTACACCCCCACCCCCAATTCTTCCATCCCTCCATCTGTCCACAGTACAGATACAGTGTTGCCACAGCACCTGAAGTCTTCATTAGTTGAACTTCGTGTTTCAGCCTTAGCAACAAAAACTTTCTGGACACTTGCATCTGAATGTGTAGAAAAGGAATCAAAGCTTTCATTCAATTTTAGATCTCTTCTTGTGTTGTTATGCTGTCTTTAAAAGATCTATCACCAAGTCGCAGCTGCTCATTCTGTCCTGACTGGATTAAGAGAGTGGAAGGCAGATTGGCTGTGAACTAATCTATTACTCTGGGTTTGATTAGAGCGCCTGCCAGAGCACAGCAGAGTGCAGAGCTCCTTTGAGTGCAGCGACACGGTGGTGCTGATTTGCTGACACACACGCAGCAGCGGCACTGACAGACTTGATGCAGAGTGGATCAGTGTAGCGTCACCGCTCCAAGTGAGGGACACTGAGAGAGGGGGAGGAATACAGGGTATCATGGTGCTGGATCCTTTTGTAATGCGGGGTGTGTCGCTCTGTCAGCAGCACTTCTTTTTCACCTCCTGGGTTTCCTGTTGCCAGGAGTGAGCCCTGTGGAGCAGCAATGATGCTAGGCTAGGGTTTTGAAGACGAACCCCCACCGGAGGACTGGCTGTCTGTACAGAACTGCAGCGTTCATGGTGAGTGAGCAGCTGCACTGTGAGCGTGATGACCCACTGTCTCTCGCCTCGTCTGGCAGAATCAGAGGACACTGGTAGTCAGAGGTTGAAAGAGAAGCAGCACAGGAAAAGGACATCTCGGGTATCCCATAATAGCCTCTTTCAGCTCACCGTAGCTTTGTGCTTTGTGATGGGGAGCAGGCTGATGACTGCTGGAATGTTTCTAAAAAGATGTCGTCTGGTTTTTGGATGTGTTGATGGCTGGTTGGCCAGCTAGGGGATGTAACATCTCCACTGCATGGAACCTGACCTGTAGCCCTTAACCAAGTATTACCAAAGTATGTGTAGCAGTGTGACAGTAGCATTATCTTTTTATGAATTGTAGGGACATCCAAGGGATTTCCTCCTGCTGTTACCACTGATGCAGTTAAAAAGAAACAGCTCATCTGAAACGCACTGAGTCTCATCAGAGTGTTTGATGCCAGTATTCTATTCAGTTCTATGTTTTTGTCTAGATATTGTTCACTTTCTGCCAGATCATTACAGACTCCTCGGCTCCCCTGTGAGAACTATTATTCAGCTGTTAATGTGTCAGCTGTCCTGTGCCAAAGACACTACATGCAGTTGGAAACCTTGTTTGAAAGGAATTCAGATACATTTAATTACCCCAACAGGGGTAAGGTCAGGTGTCATAGATAATATAAATGAGCAAATGGGTTAATGACATGATAGAATTGGTTGGCATTAAAAACAAAGTGACATTGTGGTTCTTGATTGCTTTTTTCACAATGACAAGCCTTTTAATAAAAACTCAATCTGGTACTCAGGCAGAATCACCCTATTGACAGACCTCCACTGACAGAAGACAAAAAAGATTACGAAAAGGAGCAATTTAGTAGACTAAAATCTCAGTATGTGGTGTGCTGTTGGTGCCTTTTGGAGCATAATTGCTGTGTGGCACTGCCCATTCAAGAGGTTTGTTTCACTTTTGGTGAGTGAAATTCTACTGTCTTATTTATGTTACTTGTTGATAGTAATTATCAGATACTGCAGGTAACAAAAACAAACTCGACATAACAGGTAGAATTTCATGTTGCTTGTGTGTCTGCTATTAACATCATGGTGTTCTTATATACTAGACGTTGGTCACACCAGCTGACCACAGTAATAATCAGAGGTCATAGCAAAAGTTATCAAAAAGTACCTTTAAGTGTTAAGTATAGAACTTACAGTCTAAGGAGCTTGGAAAGAAAAGCGTCTGGACTTCTTTAAGTTTCCTTGAAGACCTTTCACCTCTTGTCCGAGAAGCTTCTTCAGTTCTAAGAGTAATTGGTGGAGAGTCCCAGATTTTAAGCCCTATGGGAGTGTCCCCCAAGACTAAACAGCCACTTCATAAACGCATGGCACAACATAGAAGAGCCACCTCCACGGGACAAGACTCATCTGTCCATCTGCATCTAAAGGACAAAGGTTACTCTTTCGAGGACGTCAATGTTCACATTTTGGACAGAGAAGACAGATGGTTTGAAAGAGGAGTGAAAGAAGGCATCTATGTCCACTGTGAACGACCATCTTTGAACAGAGGTGGTGGCTTACGACACCAACTGTCTGCCATCTATAATCCAGTTTTGAGATCCCTTCCCAGACGCCTTAATGCCCACTCACAT
>VUQG01015731.1:71107-88833 GCA_015106755.1 Etia nguti | reverse complement strand
TAAGCAAAACAAAACAGTCAGAAAAGTCAAACTTTACTCAACTCATTCTTCTTGCTTCCTCCACTTCCGTACCATTGATTCATTAATGTTGAATTCTCTCACAGCTGCTCTATTCCCATGTTGTTGCAGTATATTATTGGCTAACCTCATATTGTGGATGGATTATCTCAGTTGTTCTCCTGACTGAAGTTTGGTCCGTTTACAGCATCCTGCCATGCGATTGCATTTGTGCCTAACTATCGGGAACCCTCACGTTAGCTTTTATTGAGTGGAAAAAGCAGAGCATTACGGCTCCTGACTACGGTAGCCGTAATGCTCCGACAATCCATCAAGCGGTGCGGCTTCATAGCTTACCAAAGTCGTACTAAAACATTTTTTGACAGATTTTTGAGCGCCGTGTACCACATAAAACCGGTTCGAGGTCAGTAAGCCCAACCAGAATTTATACATAAGGCGCACTGTCGATTTTTGAGAAAATTAAAGGATTTTAAGTGCGCCTTATAGTCCGGAAAATACGGTAACCAAGCATGAAACTCATTTGCACTCAAGTAGCTGAAATCAGTCAAGATTTAGATTGAATTGGCTCAGGATGCAGTTTTAGTGCCTACAATGTGTTATATTTGCCTATAAATTTGAAAGAAAGTGTGGATGATTTTAGCACATTGATCAAAGACTGTTAGTCGTTATTTGGAGCACAAACAGTTGATAGTTTTTCCTTGACTGATGGGAGATTTCCTGATCTAGAGTCTCTGTCTCAGCGCACAGCTCTGGCTTCCTGTGGCTGGGTGGTCTAGAAGAGGCTGTCTACATCGCCCATCTCCACAAACACAGTCTTCATTTGGGAGTAAAACTCGATCGTCACCTGGCCATTCTCCCGCCCTATGCCTGCGGAACATAAGGGTCACAGATGTACGTCTACTTTACTTACTGTAGTTGTCAGATGATGTATTTTTCCAGGTATAAAACTGATCTGAGTTATTACTTAATTACAGTTAATTACTTATGAGTCTGATTTAAAAAAAAAAAAATCAAAGTAATGATTTGCAAGTGACATTTAGCTCCTGACCAGCTTGAAAACGAGAGTGTACCTGACATTTTGAAACCTCCAAAAGGCACCTCCACAGGAGTGATGTTGTAGTTGTTGATGAAACAGGAGCCAGCCTTGAGATCTTCAACCACTCTATGGGCTCGCCTCACATCCCTGCAGAACACGCATAAAAGCAAATTTAAAATAAATAAATTCAGACACCAAAGTAAAAGCAGAGGCCGACATATGCGATCATTTGGGTGTTTGTCCGCAAGGTTACGGCAAAACAACCAGCCAAACTACATGAAACATGCTGGAAAGCTGAAGCGTGGGAAAGAAGGGACCCACTGGGTGTAGATGACTTTGTTTGAGTGATTAGGGATTTGTATGTGTTATATGTTTATGTGATACATTGGGACTCAGATTAAGTGATAATCTGCTGCCAGGTAGTGATTCGTATCCTTACCCTATCATTTGTCAAATTTGACTTAAATTACTGGTTGGTTTGCAGCTTTAAATCTGGATTCTTCAAACAAGTTTAAGTCCATCGGGGTTTAAAAAAAAAGAAGAAAATTGCACATATAACAAACCAACCTGGTGAAAACGCCTGCAGCCAGACCCAGTGAGGTGTCATTAGCCCTCTGCAGCACCTCGTCTTCTGTCTCAAAGGGCAGCACAGACATGACTGGACCAAAGATCTCCTCCTTCACACAGGTCATGTCATCGGTGCAGTTACCTATGAAGGGGTAAAACTAACGGATTTCAATCCCACTGACTTCAGAAAACTTGTGGTGTTGCAAGTCAGATTAAGTAGGGGGAGATAGTTTCCAGCACCGTAACAAAATGTGAAAGTAGAATAGAGTATCTCGTAGAAGGTCTACCTAATATGCATGGCTTCATGTAGTATCCGCCTCTGAGCTTGGGATCAGATGGGACATAAGGTTCACCCCCACACAACACTATAGCGCCCTAGTAACAATGCAATCCAAGTTAAAGTTTCTGCATATAATCCTACTGGTGTACAGCTGACAAAGTAAAAAAAACTCCTTGAGTGAGTCTTACCTCTTTTTTTGCTTGATCAACAAAAGACAGGACTTTATCCAGATGTGGTCGGCTGACCAGTGCCCCCATTCTGGTGCTCTCTAAAAGAGGGTCTCCTATTTCGATCGCTTGGGTCCTCTTCACCACCTCCTTCACAAACTCAGGCATAATATCCTTCTGAACAAAGACCCTCGTACCATTGCTGCACACCTGTGATGCAGATATACAACACTATCAAGTAACAGGCTTCAATGTGAACCAGACACAAGCTTGAACCATAAAGTGATGTTAAAATATAACAGGATATGAACATACACTACCTGGCCTTGAGACAGGAAGTTGGCCATGAGAGCTCCCCTCACAGCGTTCTCCAGATCACTGTCCTTAAATATGAGTAGTGGAGATTTTCCTCCAAGCTCCAAAGTCACTGGTTTGACCCCCTTAGATGCCATCTCCATGATCTGTGGCACAAAAGCAAATGGAAAAACATCCAGTTATTAGGACATATAAAGAAGACGTCGGCATCGTTACCACGATATTTACAAATCCCAATTGTTAATTATTAAATGTCCTAGTCACAAGAAGTCTGAAACACCACGTACTTTCTGTCCTGTGGGCACACTACCAGTAAAAGACACCTTAGCAACATCAGGGTGTTGACACAGGAGGCTGCCAGTCTCCTGGCCCCCCTGGACCACATTGAAGAGCCCCTCTGGAACTCCAGCTTTGGCGTAGATCTCTGCCAGCATGACTGCTGTCACAGGTGTCACCGGTGATGGTTTAAACACCATGGAGTTACCTAATATGGAGCAAAGATAAAAAAGAAAAACATAGATTGTTTGAATTCTTTTATTAAGCACTGACGCCTACGTCAAGTCTGCACATTCGGTTGTATCGGTCTCCGTGGAATTCTAGCTAAAGGTGAAATGCTGTAATTTTTCCGGAACTGTTTTGTGCTCAAATGAATTCCTGACTTTTAAAGATAGTACCGCACACATTTTAGTTTTAGTAGCGCAGCAGTTTATGTCAAGTGACCTTACAAAATATAACCTTGCTGTTCATTTGCTACAATGTGCAGTTATCCAAACTTCAGATGCCCTTTCCTCGCCCCACAGTCTAACTTCTTAAGAAAATGTACTGATTCATTTTCCAGGAGTTTAAAGACATTTTCTTAAACGTAGCAAACCAACAAAGGCCACTGGTGTTTTGATGGTCGTGAAAGACTCCCATACCGCAGGCCAGGGCTGGAGCAGACTTCCAGGCAGCGATCTGAAAGGGATAATTCCAAGCACCGATGCCAACACAGACTCCCAGCGGCTCTCTGCGAGTGTACGCAAAGGATCCCCCAGGCAATTGGACATGCTGGCCTTGATAAAGGAAAACAGAATCATTGACACGGTAAAACAAAGGCTGACATTTATAAAGCCATATAAATATGGCGGAAATCTACGACAGCTATACCAACCTGCTAAAGTGCTGGCCAGTCCTGCATAGTACTCTATACACAGTCTGGCGGAGTCCACATCCAGACGGGCCTCTGTGATGGACTTCCCATTATTGACCACCTCCATTTCAGCTATCTCCTCTCTGCTGCTCTGTGCATGAAAATCAGGGCATATGCAATCTAATATATTTGAAGAGAAACAACACTGTGTGTAGTAAACGACAGATATAAGGAGAACATTGTGGAGTTTTTATTAAATGTTAGTGCACGTGCACTACGTGACTCATGAGAGCTTCCTTTTGCAAGATATAACAACACCATTGTTGAGTTGTTCTTCATTCCAAAAAAATATATATTAAAATATATAATATATATAATATATATATATATTAAAAAACAACAACAAAAAAACCCCATATAAACAACAAACACCTCAATTATATGTGCAGCTTCTATCATGACCCTTGCCCTCTCCATCCCCGACATTTTGCTCCAATAGCCGAAAGCCATTTTTGCAGCCTTCACAGCTTGATCCACCTCCACAGCACCACAAGGCTCCAACTGGCACAGGACACGGCCTACAATATGGAACATAAGATAGCTCAAGCGTCCAAATAGGCAGACTTTCATGAAAACGACAGGTTGCACACAGTTTCCATTTGGCACAGTCATCTCTATGATTCCAGTCGTTCTTTGATGTGAAGGAAAAATAATTATTGGCCTACAGCAGCTACAGGCAACTGCGCTGTGAATTTTGTGGCTCGCTTACACTGCAGAGCTGGAAATTTCATTTCCAGTGATGGTAACTGTGAGTAGATAAAGAGCATCATGCATAAATGGCTCTGTGCTGGCTCAGATGGAGTTAAGACAGCTGAATTAAAAACAGGGACCGGGCCTCAAAGAGCCTCAGAATATAATTAGACTAAAAATATGTAATGCACAGAGTAACAGACAGACTATCAGGCATCATTAACTGATGATGATGTGCTCTCATGTCTTGGTTCTGCTCCAATGAAGCTGTGCAGAGGAGATAAAACTGGCCGTACAGGACTGCTGGTCGATAGCTGTAACTAAATGGATACGAAGTATATCAATCAACATGTGTGCAAAGTTTACTTTCATTGAAAAACTAGTTACCAAGTTTAGAGGTGTATTTGACAAAAAGACTCTAATCATTCAGAAAGTAACGTTAAAATCATTTTCCTCTGCTAAAGATTATCAGACAGACACAAAGCAATGGTCAAAGTCCGGTCATAAGGCAGGGTCAGTGCTTTTTTTTTCATTATTTACGAGCTGTGTGTTTTACCGGTTGCAGGTTCGTAAACATTGTCTTTGCTGCATTTCTCAGGGCCTGTCCTCCTCTTCCCTGCCCAGAAGTTAAGCGGAACGGTGATCTCCACCGAGCCGGAGGAGATGCACCTCAACGCCGCAGCCAGAGGAGCAGCTGCAGGCCGCCGCAGAGGGAGACCAGCGAGTCTCCGGAGCATATTCGAGCTCGTCCTGTTGCTTCAAGTTTCACTGGTGACTGTAAAACATGCAGTATGCGGGTTAACGTCACTTTACCGATAACGCTGGAAAATCTAAAAAGGAGTCTGAGTCGACTACAAGCAACTGCGCCAAACAGTTATGTACTAACGACTCTTTCACTTTACTGTCACCTTTAAAATTTCATTATTGGATTTAAGTTGTGAGAAAACATACCTATAAGACGTTAAATTTGTTTCCGAAGAGTCCAATCTCAACTTAATTGAAAATATCGTGTTTAGTTACCATTACCACGGGACTTTTCTGAGGATCCACAAAGGGGCGGGCCAAATTGCTGCCGAGAGCCAATCGGCGCTAACCGGCCAGTGGCGTCTGAGCGTAATATACGATTGGATAGTTTCACTGTCGATCACTTAAAGCGGCTTTAAGAAAATACTCTCATATCTTAAACGTAATTAAATGTCATTAACTATTGCATGGCTATAAAATTTTCACAAAAAAAATACAAGCAAATAAAAATATATATAATTACAATTGCAGTTGTTTAAAATAAAGGGCAGCTTTGTGGGAGGAGCTTCATCATAACGACGTTCCAGCTCAGCGGCTGGAGCAGCACACTGCAAGTATGGCTGGAGACAGTGAGACACATTTAGGGGACTGCGGCGAGAACACCCAGGTTGTTCGGCAACCTTTCCTCATCGGTGTCTCCGGTGGCACCGCCAGCGGCAAGGTTAGCGTTCTAGTGAGCTAATTTGACGGGTTTCACGTAGTGACACGTTGAAAATTTTGAGTTAATTGACGCCTGATGCTCGCAGCTGAGTTCGCCGGCTGACCGCGTGGCTTCAGCGACTCAGCAGTGAGGCATGATTGACAGCTCACAATAGTTTAGCGCACTGGTGCTCTGTCTGTGGTGCTGAACGCTGACTTTAGTTAGCCCAATTTTCTTCTTTTTCGAAACTGAAATAATAATGATAATAATAAACTAAAATTACAATGGATGGTAATAATGTTAGCTTAGTTAGCCCCCTAGCTAACGATAAATTCCATCACATGCTAGCAGTGCCAAGAGATCTAAGACAATAGCTAGTGCTAACTTAACTCTAAGCTAGATGGGCTGTGTTTGTAAACAGTGTGAGCCACATCTCTGTCAAATAAATAATATTTTTCCTATAAGTTAGAAGCGTAAAAATTTATAATACTTGTTGTTTGACGTCAGTTTTTTTCCCTTTGACCCGGGATAACCGCTAAGGTTAAATAACGGTAACCTACATGGTGGCTTATTGGATAATAATATACCATAGCCCCCGCACGAAAATCACTGTGGAAAAAGATGTCGCTCATCTCTCCTTAATATGTAAAACCTTAGATGCCTTTAAAAAAATTATATATATATATATTTATATAACGTCGAATCAAGAAGTATTAGCTTAGCTATTGTATGCAGAAGACTATTTTAATTTGACCGAGTTACATTAAAAGCCTCGCACAAAGAAGCAGCCGCGTGGGCAGAGCTAAACTTACCAGCGCGCACGCTGGAGCTGACTCTTAAACACAGACGTGGCTGTTTCTCCAAAGACGTCACCACATTTCTTTGTTATGAATTTTAGGTTTTTTACGGGGGGGGGGCGGCTGGGGCTAGGAGGAAAAAAAATCCCCTTGAATTAAACCAGTGACGAAATTTCACATAACAGAGTAGCTAAATGCGAATATTAGTCAAGGTAAACAATAATAAATTGGTGGTGAACTTGACTTTTCGCTGCTTTGTTGTGAGTCGGTCGTAGATTTTAAACGCAATCTGAAGATAACGCACTTTGTGTGTACATTCATGTCCTTTGGGCTCTCCTCCTGATTCCTTAAACCATATCATCTGTCATTGGCATTATGCCAGTGTTTTCTTGAGGGGAAAGGGTTTCTTCACCCTTTCCCCAGTTTCCGGTTTGAGGCTGCTCAGGGTGTGAATGATGTCATGTTCCGCGTTTGGTATATTTACAAGACATACCAGATTGTTTTTCATATTCATTAGCCTTACTGCTGAAGTTCTCCTCCTGCCTGTAATGGCAGCAAAATTATGAATATAATTTTCTTAATATATATATGTATGTATGTATAATATATAGCCCTTAATATTTAAAAGTAAAACGTCTTGATTTTAGTGTATTAAAAAGTTTCTTTTGAATATTTAGTTTTTGAATTTCTCCAAGAGGGCTAAACTTGGATGTTAAAGCTTCAAGGTGATGTTGTAGATGATCTTCCCTGTGTCACTGGGGTGGCTCAAGGGTCCATTCAAAGTTTGTCCATCTTATCAGAAACGACTCTATTTGAGGGCATTGACCCAAGCTTCCAGTTCCGGTGTGAGGCTGTTTTAATTCATTGTAGCAGAGTGTAATGGGTACAAAAGGAAACAGGGCCTCAGGCAGTGGGGGAATGCCCCGTCAGCATTGGGCATGAGATTCTTTTAGTTTGGGAGGTCAGTGAGGACAAAAAAGGTTGGCCACAGGGCAGTTTCCCTATAGCAGTTAGCGAACTTTATGCAGGAAGGTTACTCACCCAGATTATTTCTATGTTTAAATCTAAAACCTTAATCTATGTGGGTTGATATTTAGCCCACCTGGGATGTAGCAGGTGTAAAGTTCTTGCCCCATGCTGATGTTTGGCCGATACTGGTATTCAGCCGTCATACTGATGCGCTCTCCTGACAGTCATGTTCTTGAACTTTTCCACAGTCATCTGTGTGTGAGAAGATCATGGAGCTGCTGGGACAGAACAAGATTGACCACCATCAGCGGCAGGTGGCGATCCTCAGCCAGGACAGCTTTTACAAGGTGCTGACTCCGGAGCAGAAAGCCAAGGCCCTCAAGGGCCAGTTTAACTTTGATCATCCAGGTATGATGCACGCTAAATCTTTGCTACATGTTACAGGTTTTAGTGGCTAGGTAATTTTACCTGGCTTATTGTATTAACTAAATGGCATCTTTCATGTGCACATGCAGTCCAAAGTGGATTACAGTTAAACAACTGGAGGGTAAAAAATGTTAAATGACACCAAACAGTGGCAGCAATACATAGAACCTTTCAAAAGTGATTATGCGGCTTTATCATGTTGAGTCTTAAAAATTTTTTGGCAAAAGTCAGGCTCCATTTTTGGAGTCGGGCTTTACACCCTCCGGGTCTTACTTCCTTTCTAGGCTGATTTTAAATCTGCACCATCAGCAAGCCGTCCTCGGAGGCAGCTGCTGTCAGGCTCAGACTGAACACAACACATGTTATACGAAAGCGATTCCTAGGTTACCAAACATGCGGGGAGCGGTGCCACGTGTCTGTGGGTGCACATTGAGCTGACATGATGGAGGTTAAAAGTGTGACCAATTGTAACTGAGCATTTTTCGGTTTTCCTTTTCTTGACCTCAGATGCCTTCGACAGCGAGCTGATCATGCAAACACTGAGACAGATCCTTCAGGGGAAAACTGTCCAGATCCCAGTTTATGACTTTGTCACTCATTCCAGGTGAGCGCCTCTTTGTTTGCCATGCTGTTTAATTTGGCCACAACCCATCGTGTGACCATAGAAGCACAACAGAGGCTTTATGCAGTCAAACAAATAAAGCATTTGGTGTGTAACTTGATTGTGTAATATGCTGAAATTTGTTTTGACACACGTGTAAATGCAGTCGCTCACAGAGAAGAGGCACCTTTTCTGTGTGTTCCAGGAAAGACGAGTTTGTTATGGTGTATCCGGCTGATGTGGTCCTGTTTGAGGGCATCCTCATGTTCTACTCGCAGGAAATCAGAGATCTGTTCCAGATGAAGCTGTTTGTTGACACAGATCCCGACACACGGCTGTCGCGTCGAGGTGTATAGCGTGATTTGGGTTGCTACTCACAACTAGTGTAACGATTGTCACTTAAGTGCACTGTTAAAGTGGACTGTCTGTTATCATCACATAGTGTGCGTTTCTGTTTCTTGCTTTTTACAGTGGTATACTTTTGTTTTTCATGCCTCACATGTGCTTTGTGTCTCTGTTTCAGTCCTGAGAGACATCAGTGAACGTGGCAGAGACCTGGAGCAAGTGCTCAATCAGTACATCACTTTTGTGAAGCCGGCCTTTGAGGAGTTCTGTTTACCTGTGAGTGCTCCTGTCTTATCTTGTTGAAATACTAAACCAGGACCAACACCCTTCTAGTTTTAACACTGATACAGGCAATTATTGTTTTGGTAAGAAGAAATCTTACTGCCACTACAATATTTGCCCACCAGAGAGCGCTGTGTGCTTGTACTTGTATAGAATAAAGAATTGTTCTATAATATAATATTTTTATTAGCTGCTGTATTGGGCACTTTATTCATAAGAACATTTCTTATTTCTACTAGACGAAGAAGTATGCAGATGTTATTATTCCACGAGGAGCAGATAATCTTGGTAAGGCCTCAGTGATTTTTATTGTGATATTGTAACTACAAATAACTAACATGTTTAACTTGTCCTTTGGATTGTGCTCGAGTTTGCCCATGCGAGGCAAAACAAACACATGCTCGCGCTTACTCATGCTTATCACTCGCTCCAGTGAGATACAAATAACACACCTCTGCCACACAGCATCTCGAGGTCTTTAACAAACTTTCCATCTCCTCTTTCAGTGGCCATCAACTTGATAGTACAGCACATCCAAGACATTCTGAACGGCGGACCAAGCAAACGTCACAACGGCTGCACGATCGGCCACAGCACTCCACGGCAGCGGCGGACCTCCGAGTCAAGCAGCCGGCCTCACTGACCCCGTCACACCTCTCTTCACAGAGGGGAGAGGGGTGTGGGGTGTTGTAAATAATGCCCGTGGGCATCACTGTATTTAAAAGATGAAGAAGAAGAAATGCAAAGAGAATTGAAATGCCTTTTATTATCATGACTACTCTTATGTTATTGGTTATTTCATTGTAACTGTAAGGATTTGATTTTTATTTTGTCATGAGGGTAAAGATGAGCTCTTGTTGCGAAGAGACCATTGGTTAAATATTGATCCCGTGCATTTCACCCCTGCCTCTGTTTTTTCTTTTTTTTCTCCTTTCTTTCTTTTTATGTATCCCCTGCTGCTCCGTTAAAGTTCATGCTGTAAATGAATAAAATTGGGGAATCCTTTTTTTTTTTTTCTGATGTCTGATAAAACTTGAACCCCTTGGGGGAAATCTGATGACATGTTTAGGGTTCTGAAAGGAACGCGAGTTAAACGGGTGATGAATCAGGTGCACTCTGGCTGGATTTGCACTGACAATCTTGGGAGTGTCTCCAAAAATTTAATTCAGTTCCTAATTTTTCTCATTTGTGTTAAGTGTAGTGTCCACACCTTTTGTATGCCTGTAACAGAAGAGAAACACTTTTTTTTTCCAGTACCAGTTGCTACGTGCAGAATAACATGACTAGCAGATCAATGAAGCCAAATGCCAGAGGGTTCAACTGAGTGCTCTGATAACTATGTCTAGTGCAACCGTTAATTATGGGGTTAGTTGTCCCGTCTAAATGGCTCACACGTGTAATGACTGAAGCTCGTACAGATCCTAGTGTTTGAAATGGTAATGACTTTGGTTTGTGAGCAAAGTGTTCGAATCTGTGAATTGCTTTTCTATACTCCTCCCTCTTCTAGAATTTGCTCACGTTCACATGGACAAATGAGTTGTGTCAAGTTCGAGCTGGCATGTATATACTCAGGTTGATACCAATGGATTTGAAATGCCAGATAGAGGTGTTCAGCACTACAGCAATATCACTTATCCCAGGTATGTGGCCATTAACAACCAAGATCCACCACAATGCCTCTGTGGAGATGCCTCAGGTTAACATGTTTAGTAAGTATTCTGACTTGCAGTTTCCACTATGAAAAGGTTACAATAAAGAAACAAAAAACAAACAGCTGGATCCATTTTTTTTAATGTTGTGCTTAATTAATTTGTACCATAAGATTTGTACTGTATGATGAATTGATAATGATTTGTTTGGTGATTTATATTTGAACGGTTAATAAACTGATGTGGTTTATGTAGTTGAACTGTGTAATTATTTTAACAATTTAAATGCGTTTCACAGAGAAATTGTGAGTTCATATTGTCTTTGGTACATCCGCTAGATGGCGCAAGTCCGTCCTGCTTTAGCATTGGTGATTTAAAATGTAGTTGATGTAGTTCTGAAGAAATTCTGACGGAAATGAGAACTGAAAGATTTTTTTAATTGAGCTTAATGCTCAATTACAAAGTGTTTCAGTAGAAACAACAGCTGAAATGCCTCTTTTAGACAACATAATGAACAGACACCTAATAAAAGACTAGTTTATTCATTCACCTGCAAGCCTGGTGCATTCACTCCTATAATGAATATTTATTTCTACGTTATGATTGTTTTGAGATGAACTGAAAAAAGTCCAAATATAAAATAGCTGTCAATGGTTTGGAAATTAGAATTTACGAGGTGTCCTGAATGCCTCAGGAAGTTGTCAGCGGGGAAGCTTCAAGATGGTGGTACGTACTGCTGCTGCGTGTCTCTGGGGTAATTTCTGCTGTTATTATGCTGGTTTTAACCACTTATTTTGTCCTGCGCATGGCAGAAATTTGGACTACAGTTTAAAGCCACCCTGGAGAACGTCACCAATGTTAAACCATTGGGGGACGACTTCCGCTGGTTCTTGAAGGTATGAGAAGCTAACATGCTAAACTGGTTTCATCCATAATAAAAATTTCATCCACTTTCCTCTCTGCTAATCTTTGATAATTTCCTTAATTTAACCATGTTCAATGCTGACACACACTCACTAAATAATGAAACGTGTAAACATTATTTTTTAAAAGATCATTTATGTGTTTGTTGTTTGTTTTGCCTTAAATTTAGCTCAAGTGTGGAAACTGTGGAGAAATACCAGATAAATGGCAGTATGTAACTCTGGTGGTAAGGAAGAAAGGGCAATTTTGTCTATGCAGTTTAACGTTATTATTATTATCATTATCATTATTATTAGGGAATTGCATGTATATATCACCTGTACTTTGTGTTTGTCTTCACAGGAGAGTGTGCCACTAAAGGGAGGACGAGGGAGCGCCAGCATGGTGCAGAAGTGTAAACTCTGTGCCAGGGAAAATTCCATCGGTAGGCCGTGACATGAGGTTTGGCTCGTCTTGTCTCAATTTGCGGAGTTAAAAGCTTACAAAATGTCAACTTTTTTCCTTACAGATATTCTGGGAGACACGATCACACCTTATAATGTAAGCGAAGGTCCACGGTCAGTTCTCAGGTTTGTTTTTCAGTTTCTCTTTCTCTAATGGTGCGTCGTGTCTGCTGGGTTGAAGGCCGAGAACAGCGAAACCTTCAAGACGATGGTGCAGTTCGAGTGTCGAGGTCTGGAGCCCGTTGATTTCCAACCACAAGTGAGAATCTTTGTTGTCCTATTTCCACAACTGTCCATATGAACTGGAGGAGATAAACCCCCGATTGTGTCATCATCCCCGAAGCCAGATCCACTCTCCACCAGCACTGTTATCGAGATCTTAGTGGATGTCAGTTCATTTTTATCCTGTATGAAAATTTTTTTTTGATTGATCACTTTTTTGCCCGTTTATTACAACAATGTAATAAAAAAGTTAATTGATGTTACAATATTTTTAGCCCAAACTTTAAAATAAGAGTTTCTGGGTTACTAAGTAACTAATGCTGCTGCGCCAGCTGTGAACAGAGGCCTAAAAAAAAAAATTCTTGGTTGTCAGGCCATCTCATGTGGGAGATTTATTGTTTAAGCAGCAAAGGATAACAAGGACAGTCAGACATTTTTGAGGGTTATTTCTTCACAGGGTATGTTTTATTCCAATTTAGCAAGTTAGCCGTCTATTCTAAATAAGGATGCCATAACTCTCTGACCCATTTTGGTGAGATTCAGGTAAAAGGATGTCACAAACGTTTGGAGAGGGTAATCTGCCATAAAAGGGAAGGAAAAAAAATCTGGGCTTGCTTTGTAGAGCACATGTCCAGCACACCAGGGCTGTTTCCCTGTGACAGTGTGTCAGGGTTCAACCCTGCAAGAACCTCTTTCTCTCTATCTTTTACGTTATGTAATGAAGCTGATGCTATCTATGCTATCTTGTAGTGTGTTCTAGGTAACACTGTGATAATGGTGTGACTTTGACTTGTTCTAATCCCCTCCTCCAGGCTGGCTTCGCTGCAGAAGGAGCAGAATCTGGAACGCTGTTTCCTGAAATCAACCTGCTAGAAAAAGTAAGCGCAGGAGAAACGAATCTGTCACTGCGAGAAAGTAAACTTGACCTTTAGCAGAATTTCAGCTGTTTGTTTAGCACAGCAGGATACATTTCACTGATTCACTGATATGTGATTGATTTCCTGTGGTAGTGCGCTCTTTCATTTATCTTCACTGAACTCGTGAAAATCACTGCACTTTATCTGAAAATAATCCCGACAGTTCTTTCTCTTGCTCACGTTTTTAAAAAACAAAATCATTTCAGGACTGGACCGACTACGATGAGAAAATTACTGAGTCTGTGGGAATATATGAGGTCACACACCAGTTCATCAAGTGCTGATATCACCATGCATCGAGCCTCAGAGGGACACTGCAGGAAAACTTCCTCTGCCCCGATTCCTGGCGACGTGGAACACCTCGACACGGAGATGTGGTCGGCGCTGATGATGACGAACATTAAGGTGTGCGGATTAAGGCAACAGGTTGTCCGTACACGTCTCGGATTGATCAACATGCTAAGAGGATGTTTTTTCTTTTTCTTTTTTCAGTCCCTCAATAAAATTGAAGGATGAACATTTTGAATTGAGGTTTTTCTTTGCTTTTGCTCCTCAAACAGCAATACAAGACTGACGATGGAAAGTACTTCCCATTAAATGCTAAGGATGCCAGTGACGAATACACTTTGAAATGTCCTCCACACATTTTGTGTAATTATCAGATAATTATGTATGACTCACTTCAGAGTTAAATCATAAAGACAAGTACCGTTAAACCTTGGGAATTAAATTAAAACGCAACTCTACTTGAAAAACATGCAAATCCTTTTCTTGTGTTAAATTGGAATTTATAGAAAATACAGATTGAGACACAAACACATTGTGTGTGAATTTATCAAAAGGAAAGTATCAAACACTGAGGAGGTCTTACTGTGTACCTGCAGAGTTCTGCAAACTTCCAGCAAATTTCTTCTGTCAGGATTTATCTCACAGTAGACCCGTGGTTCAGTGTGAACAGTTGCTACTTCATATCTGCACATGCGTGTACTTTTGAAATAATTAAAAGGTACCCTTAAAGTGACTTATCTAGATATGTAAAAGTAAAACAAAACTCCAGCTTAACTATGAGGCTGGTTTGTGTCAAAAACTGATGTTTGTGTTTTTTATGTCTAATATCTCTGCTTATGTCTGTAGATAGGTTGTAGTCAACAGGATTTCTAAAGGGGTTGAATATAAGATTTTTTAAAAAGACCTTTTTGCAAGTGTCCTTATGACTTTGCATTGATGTAACAGGTCTGTGTTCTGTATTATTATCAGTTCGGTCCTTTTTGACCACTTAAAATAACTCTGTAGAACTGTGATATATTTGTTTCTGCCACATCGCTCTTAAAACAGACACATTTAATATCAGTGACGCGTTTTACGTTTTTATCTCGCATAAATAAAGGATATATAAGCGTTAGTTTGTGGAAAAACTCCAGTTTCTACCTTGTGACAGGATGTGGCTCAAAATAACTTGTTATTAAACACGAGAGGTGTATTTGATGGACTATAGGCCAAAAAGTCTTTTACAAGGGTTTTAATACCGGAAATCCCTTTTTGGCATAACACCCTGTAACTTTCATAATTTAGTCCGACAACACCTTGCAAATAGTTATCAGATAACACAAATGATAAAGGTGAAATGATCACAGGGCACCCAGGCTTGTGAGTTCTTAAACTTCCAATATTTAACCTTAAAAAAACGTCACGGTAGTTGTGCTTCTCTTATTGAATATATGCAGTGCTCTCAGTCTGGTGGAGGTTATGTTTGAAGAGGCGTATTTATCGAAAAGTCGCTGTTGTTTAGATGTTTAAGAGCTTTATTCTAACTTATTGCTAATGGTATTGTATTCCCATAGAGTGACACACCCACTCGTGCATAGACGATCTTTGCTGTACTCGCTGCTGTCAGGCCCGCTGCGCTCCGTGTTTATATTTCTCACCGCGGGTTCTCATTGGTCACATCAGGAACCGCCACGCTGAGGATCGTTTCTGTCCCAGATACTGCGCCGTGTTCACGGATTTTCACGTCACCTGTGTGAGTGGACTAAGAGAAGCACTATGGCACCTGGAAAGAAGAACAGAGTATTTGTCATAGGAGTTGGCATGACTAAGGTAATCTTACTTTATCGTTTATCACACTGCTGCTCTGTAAAACAGCGAGAAGCGGCGCTGTGTAGCGGAGAGGCTAGCATGATTACCTAAACCAAGATTTCAGTTCTTTCAGTGCTGTCCACCTAAAACAACAAGCTGGGACTTTTCTGCTCTCATTGGGACAGTTGGATCAAAATCCGCGGTGTTGGGGACTGTCGGGCTTATTTGAGCTCATACTGTGTCCAAAGGTCTAAAAAAAAACTCTGTCGAAGCTGTCAGTACACTTTGAAAGGTTAGCTAGCTAAGTTAGCTGAAGTAAAGTCAAATTGCTGTAGTTAATGTTTGCAATGTAAAAACTACCCAGCTTTCGTGAGTGAGATGGCAGTAGGTCTAGTTTGTATTAAGTACACGCTGAGACTAAACGTGGAGTCCACAGTTCATGGTCAACATCATTGCAAACTGTGCCAAAGGTCTTCCCTCCGACATGCTACTAAAGGTGGACACTTTAACTCCAGAAACTGCTTCCTCCTCCAAACCTGAACGAGCCTCATGCTTTCAGGTCCCTGAATATTTAAATATGTCCCTTACAGTGATGTCGATGGAGGAGGGAATATTTGCTTATGCTGAGGTATTGCACTGTCTGCTCCCTGAACAGTGCACACAAAGCATTTTATACCTCTGTGCATTAATGACATTAATTACAGTTAATGCCACTCCAGCCTTTTTATCTGGTCTTTGTCCTTGTTTGTATTTTAAAGTCTGTTCACATCATGAAAACTGCAGCAGGAGGCATGTATGAAGCAAATATATTGGTTTATACACCCATGCATTTAATGGGTACATTAGAAAGTCAGATTAGAAGTTAAGAAGATTTTGGTTGTGTTTTGAGCCGTTCTGCAGTGCATCAGGGCACTCTGTCCTGCTGGGGGAGGCTGCTGCTGTTGGGGAGCGCCATTGCTATGGAGGAGGTGTGTGCTTGCTCTGGAGCAATGTTTAGTCGCGTGGTACAAAAAGTTTTAGAGCAACATCTAAAGTGTCAGGACTTCAGGTTTTCCAACAGAACATTCATTGGATTATTACAGGATGATGAGTATTATTCACCTGTCAGTGGTTTTAATGTTCTGCCTGCCTGGTGCATGTTTAGGTTGCATCAGCAGAGTGACTGTAGACTTCTCCACAACTAATAAAATGTTTACAGAAAAGTTGTTTTGAAAATTAATAGTAAGAAAATAAAATCTTGAATCAGACTTTAGTGGCACTGACCTGAGTTTTTTTTGTGTTTGCTGCAGTTTGACAAGCCTGGAGCTCGGGAAGGTGACTACCCTGATATGGCCAAGGAAGCAGGTGCTGATCTTTACAGATTATCGGTCATCCACTCATTCACAGATATCAAATCTTGATATTTTTTTTGTGCTGTTATAAAACATGTAATAAGTTTTATTGCCGTATCTCTACATCCTATTTTAGGTGAAAGGGCTCTAGCAGATGCAGGAATCCCATATTCTGCCATTGAACAAGCTTGTGTAGGATACGTCTATGGTAAAACCTCAAATAAATAAATATATATTTTTAACAATATAGTATGTGCATTAACAATGTCTGTTTTGCTGTATATGTGAAAATGTGAACTCTTTATTTTTCCTGTTTTATGCTCTAAATTGTTTTGCTTGTTAAGCCTCTTTCATGTACTTTTCAGCAAAGTGAAATAAGTGAAGAGTAGCATCTCATCCTACCTCTCTGTTCCAGGTGACTCCACATGTGGACAAAGGGCCATTTACCACAGCCTGGGTCTGACCGGCATCCCCATTATCAACGTCAACAATAACTGCTCCACAGGTTCCACTGCTGTTTTCATGGCACGCCAGCTGGTCCAGGGAGGTGAGTCAGGCAGGAGGTTTTAACAGTGACAGGTAGTTTGCTGTATAACACCTGAAGGCTGTGGTGAAACTTGATAAACAGTGGCTTCTTTGGATTCTAGTTATTCAAAGTATTGAAATGTTACTGTGGCTCGATGGTGTATAACAAGCGTAAGATCCCCAGTTCAGTCTCAGGGGGAGAGACAAGGCCCTTCAGGGCTGCATCAGGAGGAGAATCCAGCGTAAAAATCAAATCAGCCGAATCAAACCTGCATATTCTTTTCAGCGCAGTCTATAATCAGTAGTTTTATTCACTGCCTTTAATGTTTTCTTGCAGGTCTTTCTGATTGTGTGCTTGCTCTTGGGTTTGAGAAGATGGAGAGGGGCTCTCTGTCTGCAAAGGTATGCACATTCATCCAGGAATTGATCACGTTGTATTTAAAAAAAAAAAAAAAAAAAAAAAAAAAAAAATTTTCCCCCCGTTTTTTTTTTTTTTTTTTTTATAGAGAAAAA